>JACEEZ010004853.1:2500-25000 GCA_016584305.1 Chionoecetes opilio | reverse complement strand
TCATTGGTACTGGTTCAGGTTTGGGAAATGGTTTAGTTGGTACTGGGTTTAGTTTGGGACTGGTTCAGTTTTGGGAATGGTTCAGTTGGGACTGGTTTTAGTTGGTACTGGGTTTTAGTTGGTAATGGGGGCAGGGTTGGGGGATGGTTCAATTGGTACTGGTTTTAGTTGGGGACTGGTTTGGGTTTGGGAATGGGTTTAGTTGGTACTGGTTCCCGTTGGGGCATTGGGGTTTAGTTTGGGAAGGGGTTTGTTTGGGCACTGGTTTAGTGGGACTGGTTCAGTTTTGGGACTGGTTCATTGGTATTGGTTCCTTTGGGACTTGGGTCAGTTTGGGACTTTATTCAGTTGGGCATGGTTTTTTGGTACTGGTTTAGTTTTGGATTTGGGTTTAGTTGGTACTGGCTCGTTGGTATTTTTTCAGTTGGGACGGGTCATTTTTTATTGGTTTTATTTGGGATGCTCATTTTTGGGACTGGTTCAGTTGGGATTGGGTTTAGTTGGTAAAGGGTCAGGGGTATTTGGGTTATTGGTATTGGCTTTATTGGGATTGGTTTAGTTGGGACGGCCCCCAGTTGGTACTGGTTCAGTTTTGGGATTGGTTTAGTTGGGACTGGCTCATTGGTAAATGGTTCCGGGTTTGGGCCCGGTTCATTTTGGGCATGGTTCAGTTTGGGACTTTTGGGTTTAGTTTTGGGCAAATGGTTCAGTTGGTATTGTTTTAGTTGGTACTGGTTCAGTTGGTATTTGGGTTTAGTTTGGGAATGGTTTTTAGTTTGGGTTTTGGTTTTAATTGGTACTGGCCCCAAATTGGTACTGGTTTTATTGGTATTGGTTTTAAGGGGTTGGGGGGTTCAGTTTGGGCCCCTGGGGTTTAGTTTATTGGGTTTAGTTGGGACTGGGTTTAGTTTTGGGACTTTTTCGTTGGGGACGGGTTTAGTTGGTTTCTGGTTCATTGGGCAATGGTTCAGTTGGGGAATGGTTCAGTTGGGATTGGGGTTTATTTGGGACTGGTTCAGTTGGGATTTGGGTTTGTTGGTACTGGTTCAGTTTGGGACTGGGTTTAGTTTGGCAATGGGTTCAGTTTGGGACTGGTTCAGTTGGTACTGATTCAGTTGGATTGGTTAAGTTGGTTTCTGTTTTAGTTTTATACTGGTTTTAGTTTGGGAAAATGGTTTTTAGTTTTTTGGGCACTTTTTTCACTTGGGAAAGGTTCGTTTTGGGACTGGCTCAGTTGGTCACTGGTTCAGTTTGGGCATGTTTCCCGTTGGTTTCTGGTTCAGTTGGCTGATTCGTTGGTACTGATTCAGTTTTTTTTGGTTCAGTTGGTACTGATTTTAGTTGGTAATTGGGTTTAGTTTTTATGGTTTTAGTTGGTACGATTCAGTTGGGACCCGATTCAGTTTGGGACTGATTCATTGGTACTGGAAAACAGTTTGGGGCGGGTTCGTTGGTACTGGGTTTTAGTTGGTAATGGGTTTAATTGGTCTGGTTCAAATTGGTAATGGGTTTAGTTGGGACCTTTTATTTTAGTTTTGGGACTGATTTAGTTGGTACTGGGTTTAGTTGGTATGGGGTTTAGTGGTTTCTGGCTTTAGGTTTGGACTGGTTCAGTTGGGACGGGAGTTGGTCCCCTGGTTCAGTTGGTACTTGTTCATTTTTAAATGGTTCGTTTGGTTTCTTGGTTTTAGGTGGTACTGATTCAGTTGGTATGGGGTTTGTTGGTACTGATTTATTGGGACTGGTTCAGTTGGTACTGATTTAGTTGGGACTGTTCAGGGTTGGGACTGATTCCCGTTTGGGAGGGGTTTAGTTGGTACGGTTCAGGGGTAAATGATTTTAGTTGGGGACTGATTCAGTTGGGACTGAATTTGTTGGTTGGGTTTAGTTGGTCAAATGGTTCGTTGGGACTGGTTTAGTTGGTACTGATTCAGTTTGGGATGGTTCAGTTGGTACGGGGTTTAGTTGGTACTGATTCAGTTGGTACTGTTCAGTTGGTACTTGGGTTTAGGGTTTGGAATGGTTCAGTTTGGGACGGCTCAGTTGGTACTGGTTCAGTTTGGGACGGGGGTTTAGTTGGTCACTGGTTCAGTTTGGGAATGGTTCCGTTGGTATGGTTTTAGTTTGGGACTGTTCAGTGGGACTGCTCAGTTGGCATGGGTTTTAGTTTGGGACTGATTTAGTTTGGGACTGGTTCCCGTTGGGACTGATTCAGTTGGTACTGGTTTCAGTTGGTACTGATTCAGTTGGTACTGATTCAGTTTGGGACTGGTTTTTTGGTACTGGTTCAGTTTTTCACTGGGGCAGTTTGGGACTGGTTTTAGTTGGTAAAGGTTTTTGTTGGTACTGGTTCAGTTGGTAATGTTTCAGTTGGTACGGGTTTAGTTGGTTTCTTGGGTTTAAATTAGTCCCCTGGGGTTTAGTTTTGGGGAATGATTCCCGTTGGTATGATTAGTTTGGGACTGGTTCAATTTGGGACTGGTTCAGTTGGGACTGTTCAGTTGGTACGGGGTTTAGTTGGTACCGGTTCAGTTGGGACTCGTTCAGTTAGCACTGGGTTCAGTTGGTACTGGTTCAGTTAGTCCTGGTTTGTTGGGACTGGTTTTTAGTTGGTACTGATTCAGTTAGTCAGGGGGTTTAGTTTGGCAAATGATTTAGGGTTTGGGATGGTTCGTTGGTACTGGTTTAGTTGGGTTTCTGATTTAGTTTGGGCACCCCGGTTTTAGTTTTGGGCACTGGTTCAGTTTGGGACTGATTCAGTTAGTCAAGATTCAGTTGGGACTGATTCAGGGTTAAATCCTGGTTTAGGTTTGGCCCCTGATTCAGTTTTATGGGTTTAGTTGGTACTGGTTTGTTTGGGCATGGGTTTGGGTTTGGGCACTGGTTAAATTGGTACTGATTCAGTTTAAATCCTGGTTCAGTTGGCACTGATTTTAGTTGGGGACTGAAATTAATTGGTCACGGTTTAGTTAGTATGGTTTTAGTTGGTCAAAGGTTCCCGTTTTTCCCCCGGTTTAGTTGGGACTGGTTCAGTTTGGGCAAGGTTTAGTTTGGGCACTGGGTTTAGTTTGGGACTGGGTTTAGGGTTTTTACTGGGTTTAGTTGGTCCCCTGGTTCAGTTTTTGGGACTGTTCAGTTTGGGCCCGGTTCAGGGTTTGGGCACTGGGTTCATTTTGGGCCCGGTTCATTTGGGCAAAGGGTTTAGTTGGTCCGGGTTTAGTTTGGGGACTGGTTCAAATTGGGACGGTTTTAGTTGGTCACTGGTTCAGTTGGGACTGGTTCATTGGGCAAAAGGTTCAGTTGGGCACTGGTTTATTTGGGACTGGTTCATTGGCACTGGGTTTAGTTGGGACTGGGTTTAGTTGGGGCACTGGGGTTTTGTTGGTAAATGGTTTTGTTGGGCAATTTTTTCAGTTGGGCATGGTTTTTGTTTGGGCCCGGTTCAGGGTTGGGGGACTGGGTTTAGGGGCAAATGGTTCAGTTTTGGGACTGGGTTTAGTTTGGGCACTGGGTTTATTGGGACTCCGGGTTTAAAAATTGGGACTGGTTCAGTTTTGGGACTGGTTTTAGTTGGGACTGTTCAGTTGGTTTCTGGGTTTAGTGGTACTGGTTCAGTTGGGAAATGGTTCAGTTTTGGGCCCCGGGTTTAAATTGGCACTGGTTTTGTTGGTCAAAGGTTTTAGTTGGTCACTGGGTTTTAGTTGGGACGGTTCTTGGCACTGGGTTTGTTTTTCAATGGTTCAGTTGGTCAATTTGGGGTTTATTGGGCACTGGTTCAGTTGGCCCTGGTTCGTTGGCACTGGTTCAGTTTGGGACGGGGGCAGGGTTTGGGATGGGTTTAAATTTGGGACTGGGTTCAGTTTGGGACTGATGCGTTGGCACTGGTTCAGTTGGTAAATGTTCAGTTGGTACTGATTTAGTTTGGGACGATTTAAATTTGGGATGGGTTTAGTTGGTACTGGTTTAGTTTGGCAAATGGCTAAATTGGTACGATTCAGTTTTGGGACGATTCAGGTTGGTCCCGATTCAAATTTGGGACTGGTTTTGTTGGGACTGGTTCAGTTTTGGGACTGATTCAGTTGGTACTGATTTAGGGTTTTTACTGGTTTTATTGGTACTGGTTCAGTTGGGACTGGTTTATTTGGTACTGGTTTTAGTTTGGGACGGTTTTAGTTGGTTTTGATTTATTGGGCCCTGGTTCAGTTTGGTACTGGTTCAGTTGGGACTGGTTTTAGTTGGGATGGTTAGGTTTGGGATTTTGGTTTTATTGGTACTGGGTTTAGTTTGGGACTGGTTTTAGTTGGGACGGGTTTATTTTGGGACTGGTTCAGTTGGGGACCCGGTTCAGTTGGTATGGTTTTAGTTTGGTACTGGTTTTAGTTGGTACTGGGTTCCCGTTGGTACCCGGTTCAGTTTTGGGACTGGTTCAGTTGGTTTTGGGGTTTAGTTGGTACTGGGGTTTAGTTGGTTTCTGGTTCAGTTTGGTTTCTGGTTCAGTTTTGGCATTGGTTCAGTTGGTACTGGTTCATTTTGGGCCCCTTCGTTGGTACTGGTTCAGGGTTTGGGATGGTTGTTGGTTTTTGGTTCTTGGTACGGGGGTCATTGGTAAATGATTCAGTTTGGGCACTGGTTTTAGTTTTGGGACTGGTTGTTTGGGATTGGGGGCAGTTGGTACGGGGTAGTTTGGTATTTGGTTTGTTGGTACTGGGTTTAGTTGGTATTGGTTCAAATTGGTACTGGCCCCATTTGGTAAATGGGTTTAGTTGGTATTTTTTTCAGTTTTGGGACTTGGGGCTCCCGTTTTGGGTTTTTCAGTTTGGGATTTTTGGCTCAGTTGGGGATTGGGTTTAGTTGGTACTGGGTCAGTTGGTACTGGTTCAGTTGGTATTTTTGGGTTTAGTTGGTTTCTTGGGTCCGTTGGGACTGGGGTTTGTTGGGACTGGTTCAGTTTGGGCCCATGGTTTTAGTTGGGGACTGGTTCAGTTGGGGCACTGGTTCAGTTTGGGATTGGTTCAGTTGGTACTGGTTTTAGTTGGGATTTTTGGGTTTCCCCTTTGGGACTGGTTCAGGGTTTTGGGATTTTGGGTTTAGTTTTGGGACGGCTCATTTTGGGACTGGTTTAGTTTGGGTTTTGGGTTCCCGTTGGGATTGGTTTAGGGGGGTCACTTTTCTTTTGTATTGGTTTTAGTTGGGACTGGTTTTAGTTGGTACTGGTTCAGTTTTGGGACGGGTTCAGTTGGTACTGGGTTTAGTTTGGGCACTGGTTCAGTTGGGACTGGGTTTAGTTGGTATTGGTTAGTTGGTAATGGTTCAGTTTTGGGATTGGTTTTAGTTTGGGACGGGGTTTGGTTTTGGGACTGGTTCCCGTTTTGGGCACGGTTTTTTGTTGGGAAATGGTTCAGTTGGTTTTGATTTGTTGGGTTTGGTTTTAAATTGGTACGGGTTCATTTTTATGGTTCAGGGTTGGGTTTTCTGGTTTAGTTGGGCCAAAAAGGGTTTACTTGGGACTGGTTTTTAAGTTGGTACTGGCTCGTTTGGGCACTTGGGGTTTAAATTTGGGCACTGGTTTTAGTTGGTTTCTGGTTTTGTTGGTACTGAAATTTAGTTTGGTTTCTGACATTTGGGACTGGTTCCGGGGGTACTGATTCCCGTTTGGGAAATGGTTCGTTGGTACGGTTCCCGTTGGTTTCTGATTCCCGTTTGGGCCCGATTTAGTTTTGGGATGATTTCATTTTGGGACTGATTCAGTTGGGGACTGGGTTCAGGGTTTTTTTCTGGTTCCCCGTTGGTACTTTTCCGTTTTGGGACTGGTTCAGTTGGGGACTGGTTCAGTTGGTAAAGATTTTAGGGTTTGGGACTGATTCAGTTTGGGACTGGGTTTGTTTGGGACTGGTTTTAGGTTTTTGGGAAATTGGCCCCAGTTGGGACTGGTTTTAGTTTGGGACGGGTTCAGTTGGTAAATGGTTTAAATTGGTACTTGTTTTAGTTTGGGATGGTTTTGTTGGGACTGGTTCACTGGGACTGATTCAGGTTTTGGGACTGTTTTTAGTGGTACTGATTTAGGGTTGGGGGACGGGGTTTAGTTTGGGACTGATCATTGGTACTGGTTCAGTTTGGTACTGTTCAGTTGGTACTGGTTCAGTTTGGTTTCTGGTTCAGTTTGGGTATGATTTATTGGTACTGATTCAGTTTTTGGGACTGATTTTAGTTGGGACTGGTTTTAGTTGGGGCACCCGGTTCAGTTGGTCTGGTTTCCCGTTGGACTGATTCAGTTTGGGAATGGTTCAGTTGGTCTGGTTCAGTTTGGGACTGATTCAGTTGGTATGATTCAGTTTGGGATTGGTTTATTTGGTACTGGTTTTGTTGGTACTGGCCCCAGTTGTTTCTGGGGGGTTTGGTTTTTGGTTTCGGGTTCCTTTTGGGGCCTGGTTAGTTGGGACTGGTTTTTAAATTGGTAATGGTTCAGTTGGTACTGGTTCCCGTGGTACTGGCTCAGTTGGTCATGGTTCAGGTTTGGGACTGATTCAGTTGGTACTGGTTCAGGGTTGGTACTGATTCAGTTGGGACTGGTTCCCTTTGGGAAATGATTTAGTTGGTTTCTGATTCAGTTGGTACTGGTTTTAAATTGGTACTGGTTTTTAGTTGGTCCCCTGGTTTTAAATTGGTACTGGTTCAGTTGGTACTGGTTTTAGTTGGTATGGGTTAGGTTTGGTTTCTGGGGTTTAGTTGGTACTGCGTTTAGTTGGTACTGTTTAGTTAGTCACGGGTTTAGGGTTGGGGACTGATTCATTGGTACTGATTCGTTTTGGGACTTTGGGTTTTTGTTGGTACTGGTTTTGTTTTTGGACGATTCAGTTGGTACTGGTTCAGTTGTAAATGGTTTTAGTTGGTTTCTCGTTCGGTTTGTCAAATGGTTCAGTTTGGGACTGGTTCAGTTAGTTTACTGGTTCTTTTGGGACTGGTTCAGTTTTTACTGATTCCAAATTAGTCCCCCTGGTTTAGTTGGCACTGAAATTTAGTTGACTTGGGTTTTTAGTTGGTTTCTGGTTTTCCGGGTTTGGGACTGATTTAGTTTGGGCAATGGGTTTAGTTTTGGGCACTGGTTTTATTGGTTTCTGATTTTAGTTAGTCACTGATTCAGTTGGTACTGATTCAGTTAGTCACTGGTTCAGTTTGGGACTGATTTGTTTTTTGGTTTTCTGGTTTAGTTTTTTTTCTGGTTCAGGGGTTTGGGCACTGGTTTCCCGTTGGTCACGGGTTCCCGTTGGGACTGGGTTCAGTTAGTCACTGGTTCATTTGGGACTGATTCAGTTGGGGACTGATTAAGTTGGTCCTGGGCAGTTAGACTGGGTTTAGTTTGGTCAATGTTTTATTTTTCACTGGTTTAGTTTTGGGACTGGTTCAAATTGGTCCCAAAGGTTCAGTTGGTCACGGGGTTTAGTTGGGGCGGGGTTTGTTGTTACTGGTTTTAGGGGTTTTACTGGTTCAGTTTGGGACTGGGTTTAAATTTTGGGACTGGTTTTTAGTTTGGGCACTGGGTTTAGTTGGGGCCCCCCCCCCCCCTGGTTTCCCGTTGGTTTAATGGGTTCAGTTTGGGCACTGGTTTATTTGGCACTGGTTCAGTTGGCACCTTTGGGTTTATTTGGGCACTGGTTCAGTTTTGGGACCCGGTTCAGTTGGGCAATGGTTCCCGTTGGTCACTGGTTTTGTTGGCCCTTGGGGTTTTTTGGCAATGGTTTTATTGGCCCCTGGTTTTTTAGTTGGTCACTGGGTTTAGTTTTGGATGGTTCAGTTTTTCAAAGGTTCAGTTGGTCCCTGGTTTTTGTTGGACTGGTTCAGGTTTGGGACTGGGTTTAGTTTGGGACGGGGTTTAGTTTGGGACTGGTTTAGTTGGGCACTGGTTTATTTGGGGAGGGTTTAAATTGGGGACGGGTTTTTAGTTTGGGACTGGTTTTATTTGGGACTGGTTTTAAATTGGTACTTTTTCAGTTGGTTTCTGGTTCGTTGGGGAATGGGTTTAGTTGGCACTGGTTCAGTTTGGGACTGGTTCGTTTGGGCAATGGTTCAGTTTTGGGCACTGGTTTTAGTTGGCACTGGGTTTAGGTTTTTGGCCCCTGGTTTTGTTTTGGGCAAAGGTTTTAGTTGGTCAATGGGTTTAGTTGGGGCACTGGTTCATTTTGGGACGGTTCAGTTGGCATGGGGTTTATTGGCATGGTTTTTAGTTGGGGCACTGGGTTTGTTTGGGAAAGGTTCAGTTTGGGATGGTTTAGGGTTTGGGATGGTTCAGTTTTGGGACTGGTTCAGTTGGCATATTCAGTTGGTACTGAATAGTTGGTCACTGGTTCATTTTATATGGTTCCCTTTTGGGCACTGGGTTTATTTTGGGAAATGGGTTTAGGTTTTTAATGGTTTAAAGGTTTTTTTACTGGTTTTAGTTGGTCACTGGTTTTGTTGCCATTTTTTCCGTTGGGACTGATTCAGTTTTACTTTATCAGTTGGTCAAAGGTTCCAAATTTTTTTGATACCCGGTTCATTTGGGCACTGGTTTAGGGTTTGGCCCCTGGTTTAGGGTTTGGGATGGGTTTAGTTGGGCACTGGCTCAGTTGACACTGGTTTTAGTTGGCCCCTGATTCATTTTGGGCACTGGTTCGTTGATACTGGTTTTAGTTTTTCACTGGTTCAGGGGGGGTTTTGGGTTTGTTGGTACTGGGTTTTAGTTGGGACTGATTCATTTGGTCAATGGTTCAGTTTGGGACTGGTTTTGTTGGGAAATGGTTTTAGTTGGACCCGGTTCAGTTTGGGATGGGTTTAGTTTGGGCACTGGGTTTAGTTTTAATGGTTTTAAATTTGGGCACTGGTTTTAGTTGGTACTGGTTCATTTGGTTCCCCTGAATTTTAGTTTGGGGGTGGGTCCCGTTTTGGGACTGATTCAGTTGGTACTGGTTCAGTTTGGGCACGGGGTTTAGTTGGTCAGGGGTTTAGGTTTGGGCCCGTGGGTTTATTGGTCATGGTTCAGTTGGGGCACTGGTTCAGTTTTTCACTGGTTCAGTTGGGGTTTCCCGGGGTTTTTAGTTGGGCACTGGTTCAGGTTTTGGGTTAAATGGGTTCATTTTTTTAGTGGGGTTCCCGTTTTTCCCCTTTGGGTTTAGTTTGGGCACTGTTTTAGTTGGTCACTGGTTCATTGTCACTGGTTTAGGGGGCATTTGGTTGGGTTTTGGTAATGGTTTTGTTTGGGCAAATGGGGTTTAGTTGGTCAAATGGGTTTTTTTTGGTCATGGTTCAGTTGGTACTAGTTCAATTAGTCCACGGGTTTTGTTGGTACTGGTTCAGTTGGTCACTGGTTCAGTTTGGGGACGGTTCAGGGGTTTGGGCAAATGGTTCAGTTTGGGCATGGTTCAGTTGGGGGACTGATTCAGTTGGTAAATGGGTTTAGTTTGGGAATGGTTTTGTTGGTACTGATTCAGTTGGTACTGATTTAGGTTGGTACTGGTTTAGTTGGGGCACTGGTTTTAGTTGGTACTGGTTTTAGTTGGGGCCCGGTTCAGTTTTTGGGCCTGGTTCAGTTTGGGATGGTTCAGTGGTACTTTGGGTTTAGTTTTGGTTTACTGGTTCCAGTTGGCCCCCGGGTTCAGTTTTACTTTGGGTTTAGGGTTTGGCACTGGTTCAAGGGTTTGGGACTGGGGTTTAGGGTTGGGGGACTGGTTCGTTGGTACTGGTTCAGTTGGTTTACTGGTTCAGTTGGTCCCCTGGTTCAGTTGGTGCTGGTTTAGTTGGTCACTGGCCGTTTTGGGACTGGTTCCCGTTGATACTGGGTTTAGGGGTTTGGGACGGGGTTTTAGGGGGCACTGATTTAGGTTTGGGAAATGATTCAGTTGGTAATGGTTTAGTTGGGCACTGGGTTTAGGGTATTTGGGGCAGTTGGACTGGTTCAGTTGGGGCACTGGGGCAGTTTTGGGCCCTTTAAACAGTTTTGGTTTCTGGGGTTTAGTTGGTCACGGGACAGTTGGTACTGGTTCAGTTGGTTTTTGGTTTCAGTTTTGGGCACTGGGACAGTTTTGGGAATGGTTCAGGTTTGGGCCCCCTGGTTCAGTTGGTTTCTGGGTCAGTTGGGAATGGGTTAAAATGACATGGGAAAAACCCCCGGGGGTCGAAAATTTGGGGTACGGTACCGCTGGGATATACACAATATCTCCTTCTCTCTCTCTCTCTCTCCCCCTTTTCTCCCCTCTCCCCCTCTCCCCCTCCCCTTTTTAAATTTTTTCCGCCTTTTTTCCGTCTCTCTCTCTCCCCCTTCCCCCTTTTCTCTCTTCCCCCCCTCTCTCTCTCTCCCCCCTCTCTTCTCTCTCTCTCTCTCTCCCCCCTTTTTTTTCCGGTTTTTTTTTTTCCCTTTTCCCTTTTGCCTTAACCCCCCCTTTCCCCCTTTGTTTCCCAAATTTTCCTGTTCCAAAAAATTTCTTTTTGGGGGCCCGGCCCTTTTTTTTCTGTTTTCCAAATTTTTTTTTCTTTTCTTTCGTTTAAAAAACCCCCTTTTCCCCGTTTATCCTCTTTCAATAAATTTTTTGGGGGTTTTTTGGGTTAAGGGGCAAAGATTTTCCTTTAAACCATTTGAACCTTTTAAACTTTTTCCAACCCCTTTGTTAAAAAAAGGGGAACCCCGTTAAAATTATTTTACAAGAATTAAAAAAAAGGGTTGCTAAACTGGTTTTAAATTTTTTATTCAAATGGTTTTTTTTTGGGTTTAATTTTTGTTTGGAAAATTATGTGGTTTTTAATGTTTTTTTGTATGGTGTTTTGGGGGTTTTGGGTGGGTTTGGAGGTGTTGGCCCTAAACCCCCTTTTGCTTTTGTGTTTTGTGTAAAAGGTGGTGGGGGTTTTTTTTAAGGGTTTTGGGGTTGGTTTTTGTTTTTTGTTTTTTTTGGTTTTTGTGGTTTTGTGTGTGTGTGTTTTTTTGTTTTTTGTGTGTGTTTTGTGTGTGGTTTTTGTGGGGGGGTGTGGTTTTTAAGTGTTTTGTTACCTTTTTTTTGTACCTTTTTTTTTTTTGGTTGGGTTTTGGGGGGTTTAAGGGGGGGGTTTTGCTTGGGGTTTGGAATGGTTTTGGGTGGAAAATTGGGCTTTTAAGTAATTAATTTGGGCAATTAAAATGGGTTAATAAAAGGAGAAAATAAAAACTGGACAAACAGGGAAAAAAATAAAAAATTATTCCAAAAAAAAAGCATACAGAAAAAAAGGGACAAATAACAACCCCAAAAATATTCAGGGAAAAGATATTTTAAAAATCACTGACAAAAAGACGACAACATGCAAAACAAATAGACACTGTAAAAAGAGAACAGAAACCACAACAATGACCCCAAAAAGAATAATACGTTTTACTCACCAATAGGGCCCCTGCCAAAGGGAAAAATAAGAAACCCTTTCAAAAGTCCAAAATTTGATTGGGTAGGTTTTAAATTGGGGACAAATGGGGGGCTACGACCATTCTTGATGTTTTTTTTTTTTAACCACAATAAGGCAATCTTAAATGTTTTTTGTTTTTAAAATAGGTTTTTTTAATAAAACCAAAAGGTTTTTTTATTTACTCTGTCCATACCATGAACATTGGTTAGAAGAAATATTATTTGAAAGTAGAAATAATATTGAGATGAGAAATAATATGGAGAATAAAAAATCATACTACCCTTGTGCACACAATCTATAATCTTTCAGCATCAATGGAGAAATATATTCACCCAAATATTTTGACGTAACAGTTCCTTAAAGCTGTCGGACCATACATGAGTAGATCATACTTTCAAATACTATTTCTTCTAACCAATGTTCATGGTATGGACATGAGTATATCAAAAGCAATGTTTTATTAGTGAAAACCTGATTTTCAACATAAGAACACTTAAGATTGCCTTATTGTGGTTAAAATAACATCAAATATTGGTCGCTAGCACCCAGTTGTCCGCAAGTTGCCTATCTAATCAAGATTTATGGGCATTTGGAACGGGATCTTATTATTCAGTGCAGTGGCCTATTCGAGCCACAGACATGCACATGCATGCGGGTGCAAGTCATTTGATACTGAAGCGATTTATAATAAAATTGTGCATTACCCGAAAAATCCGGCCTTAGAATAAAAAGAATAAAAAAAATAAAGTGGGCACCTATATTCAAACAGTACTTAGCTTATCTAGCACCATAGCGATTGGGATTAAATATGTTTTGGACCCATTTAATCCACATGAATGAGGCGAGAGAGAGAGAGAGAGAGAGAGAGAAGGAGAGGGGAGAGAGAGAGAGAGAGAGAGAGGAGAGAGAGAGAGAGAAGAGAGAGAGGATGAGAGAGAGAGTGAGGAGAGAGAGAGAGAGAGAGAGAGAGAGAGAAGAGAGAGAAGAGAATGGGCATAGGGCACGTAGCACGGTTAGACAACATTTGTTTACACCTCCCAAATAATATCTCCCTTTCTCTACTTCCTCCCTTCGTTTCCTTTCCTGTATTTTCCAACCTTTCCTTTCCTTTCCTTTCCTTTCCTTTCTTTTCATTCCCTCTTCTCTCTCTCCTCTCTCTCTCCTCTCTCTCTTCCTCTCTCTTCGTCCTCTCTCCCTCTCTCTCTCTCTCTCTCTCTCTCTCTCTCCTCCCCTTCCTCTCTCTCTCTCTCTCTCTCTCTCTCTCCTCTCTCTCTCTCTCTCTCTCTCTCTCTCTCTCTCCTCCTCTCCTCTCTCTCTCTCTCTCTCTCTCTCTCTCTTATTTCTTATATATATATATATGAGTTACAAAAAAAAGATCATACAGAGTTTGTTACTATTCACAGTACATAAAAATTGTAACATTTACAGGCTAAAGGAGATATAGTTAGTATTCCCTATCTAAAACCCAAACTCTCGATAATTGTAATTAACCTCACCTCATTAACCTTGCCTTAACCTCAGCAGCCACGCATTCACAAGTTCCTTGAACTTTTGAACAGTTGCACCGCCAAGGTGTGGCGTGTTCAAGGGTTGCAAAGGATTCAGATCTTTGACAAAAAAATAACAAAACGGAAAGATTTGAGAGAGAGAGAGAGAGAGAGAGAGAGAGAGAGAGAGAGAGAGAGAGAGAGAGAGAGAGAGAGAGAGAGAGAGAGAGAGAGAGAGAGAGAGAGAGAGAGAGAGAGAGAGAGAGAGAGAGAGGAGAGAGAAGAGAGAGAGAGAAAGAGAGAGAGAGAGAGGAGAGAGGAGAGAGAGAGAGAGAGAGAGAGAAGGAAGAGAGAGAGAGAGAGAGAGAGAGAGAGAAGAGAGAGAGAGAGAGAGAGAGAGAGAGAGAGAGACCTTCCCTTTCTGTTCCTTCTTACTTCACCCTACCTCTGTTCCTGTCCTGCCCACCACACACTACTATTTATAATTTAATGTTAAACCATGTTGAAATTTTGGTGTTGGAAATTGAATGAAGTTTAATTTCCATTTGATTCTCCTATAGTTTATTCTTAGATACCCCTGCCTGTTTGTTTATTTTTTTGTATAATTGTACCTGGAGGGCCATAATCTAGGTTCCTAGATTTTTAAATTTTATTAATTCCTTGCTTTTTAATTATATATAACGTTTATACCTTAACGTACCACAGTGTACCACACCCAAAGACCTGTTTATGAACCTCTCTGATGTCAATCTCCTTGACACACTCTTCAATGTTGATGAAGACAACCATCATACAGGTAATGTAGGGTCGTGAATATTAAATTCTATGTATAACTCCTTAGGAATTGTTGACATATGAACTACCATGACCTCACCTCATATAAGACAGCAATTATCAAAAAATTGCTTAGATTATTAAAATATTTTAACAAGTTAAATACCCGCTCTTAAACAAAAACTGATGAGCAACTGATTTTCCTTCATAAATATTCCCAAACTTCCCGATATTTTGTGCATTAGTGAAACCTGCTGAAACCAAACAATGTCCACCCTAACGAAATAGAGGTTTCAAGTCTATCATGTGTACTATAGGCCGGTGGTTCCCAACGGGTGGCGGTTGTAGCAATTTATGTTAAACTGTAATATCCGAGTTACTACTAAGCGAATACTGTAAATGTGAGATAACATAGAACTATGTTACAGTTAAAATAAATTCGACAACACTTTACACATTCATATCATCTCTAGTACCGTCCCCAAGTAAATACAATAATATCAATGAGTTTAAATGCATCATGGACTAACATAATGTCACATAGACCCCTTCATTAATAACCTAACCATATTTCCGTTGACTTCAACATTAATTTATTGGAACACCGAATCACACTCACCTACTAAACAATTTCCATAGTCACAATGCTGTCCTTCAATTATTACCCAATACAGCCGCCCAAAAGATTTCCTGACAGTAAAACTCCACAGCCTCACCGTCCCTTCTGGACCACATATGGACAGATTTCACAGTACCCTCTACCTCCAGCATTCTCACTTTCCCTAAGCGACCACCCTCCCCGTGTTTCAAAACAATCCCAGTCTAGGGAAGCCTTTGTACGAAACACAAATATCCTTTAGGCTAAAAAACTATCAAAAACGTTTTCCAAAAAATTTAAACTAAGATCACGGGGACATAATTGGAAATCCATACTAATCAGTAATGATCAGATGAAATTGTATATATGTTTAGACAAGTACAAGCATTACTATTTTTGTTTTCATAAAATATCTAAATTCATTTCAACCAAAAGACTCCAAAAACCAGGATAACGCAAGATAATAAAATCTCATACAACACACAAATTTCACTTGACCATATATATAGGCTAGGAATGATACATTTCGATGTATAAAAAAAATACCCGAAATTATCTTTGTAACCTAATTAAACAACTCAAAGCAAACTATTACTTACAAAGTTCGGCAAGTTTAAGACTAAATACTAAGAAGATCTGGGAAACAATAAATTGCCTAGGAAATACCAAACAAAATCCCAAAAACAACAACCAACTACATAAATATCAATAACCAAATTATTAATAATTTCACACGATATTTCATTGCATTCAATAAGTATTTCTCACAAATAGCCACAAAGCTTTGCAAAATGATCTGCCTCCCACACAACATCTCACAAGTCTTATCTCCGAGGAAAACTACCCTAAGTATTTGTTAATACCCATAGCAAACTACCAATGCCATTCACTCAGGTAATCATTCCCTAAAAAAAATAATAAAGGGCACATCGAGACGTATCAGTAGAAATAAAAAAAATAAAAAAATATGCAAACCCATACAATTACTGTTTTAACCAATCTATTAACAAATTCAAGCTGGATAAAATAGTCCAATCCATAAATCTGGAAAACAAAACTGATTTATCCAACTGTCGACCTATTTCTATCTTACTGTGTTTTTCAAAAAAATTTGAATTAATATGAAAAAAACACTATTAATATTCTTAAGTAAAATGAACATACTAACTGATAAGCATTTGGATTTAGACCTGGTTTTAAATACCTTTGATGCAACAATACCTACACATCTGCCCTATACAACACACAGCACCTAAATAACAACAAATCTATCATTTCATCTGTATTGGATTTTCGAAAAAGCATTGACACTGTTCAACCCAATTTCTACTGGGAAAAAATGTATCCACTAGGAATTCGTGGCTGTATTCATGCACTGGTTCATCTCATACCTTAAGTAATAGGACCCAATATACGGTTCTTCAACAATATATCTCCCCCACAAAATCAGTGATCTAGGAGTACCCTCAAGGCAGTATACTGGGACCTATTTGTTTCATATACACCAATGACATATGTAACATATCTGAGCCACTAAATACCACATTATTTGCCGATGATTCTACGCTCCACTTCATTGGGAACAAACCCACAGAACTAATCAATAGACGCAAACCAGAGCTAGTTTAAATTATCGGAGTGGTGTTTGGCTACCGCCTAACTATAATACAGCCAAGACATATTTCAAATGTATTCTAGAAATCCCACTCACCAGAATAACCAACCATTACCAAAATCTTATAAACATTATAAATGACGACATTTACCCAAGTTACAAGATAAGTTCCTTAGATTCAATCTTTGAAAAACTTAAATTTAAAATCATCTGTCCAACCTCTGTTTAAAATAAGTTATAATTAATTCCCACTCTTTCTCAAAGTCCAAAATCCTTCGCCAGTTGAAGTTCTTAAATGCATGTATTAGCTCACATGTATCCCCATCTCAATTAATTGTAATCTCATTTGGCCCCACTTATTCCTTGTCATTTAAACCATCTAATGTTACTCCATAAAAAAGTCCTAAGAATAATGACGACAGTTGACTACTGCGAGCACACTCCTCCCATTATTAAATCCTTAAATATTTTGCATCTAAATGATTTATCAAAAATTAAATATTGAATCTTTTATGTGACAAACAAACAGCGTCTAACTACAATAATGACCCAACTACTTAACAATTACCAAACCCTCGCCCAACGCTCCATACCTATTCATGGACTAAACCCTATTACAAACATTCCATAAGTACCAAGGTCCCAAGTTATGGAGATATAACTGTACATATCAAAAAATTCACCTAGCTTAAAGCACTTTTTAAACATACATTCAAGAAACATTTAGTATCATTGTACTAGATCTGTGTACATTTATCATTGTATTATCATTCTTGTACTTATTTTTTGTGTAATTCTTCACAGCTACTGTATAAATACTTTTAATATTGTATATTATACTGTAAATAGTCTTAAGTTAACTTACTAACTAGTATCGGCTGTTTATTGTCGCAGTATTTTGTTGTATGGATATACTGTGTTTATTTATGATTTTTCTGTGTGTTTCCCTCTCTCTCTCCACACCGTTGCCCAAAACGCATTGCTGTAAAGGGTTGTTTCCAACCCAATCCGGTTCCAATCATTATACAAATTACTGTAAAAAAGGTAAAATAATTAAAGTGTTATGTGTTGAGAGAGATGAGCGAGAGAGAGGAGAGAGATGAGAGAGAGAGGAGAGAGAGAGAGAGATGAGAGAGAGAGAGAGAGGAGGAGACTGAGGAGAGATGAAGAGAGAGAGAGAGAGAGAGAGAGAGAGAGAGGAGAGAGAGAGAGAGAGAGAGAGAGGAGAGATGAGAGAGAAGAGAGAGAGAGAGCGAGAGAGACAGGAGAGAGAGACGCGCGAGAAGATGAGGAGAGGAGGAGAGGAGGAGAGCAAACCAAATAGGAATCTCGCCTCACCTCTTTCATCATCCCACACACCCAGAATCATGCTACGGTCGAGACCTTCCTGAACCTTACTATCCCTGCCAACTTCGGACACATCCAGGGATATTCAAGATGGCTCCGAAGAGACCGTGCCCACGGCACCTTCCGGGGGCATCGCCGTCTGCTTCCGCGAAGGTCTCGCTGTAGAGGCCCTTGAGGTTGAAATGGATAGGCACCGTGAGACGATGTTCTTCAGGACTGTGGACGAGTCGCCACGAAACCATCCTACTATGCATCTGATACCGCCCACAGTGGCAGGGAAATGATCCCATCACTTCCTCCCACTTCCAAACATTGACACCCTACCTCTCCAGCACAACTGCAACCATCTCATTGTTGTAGGGGGACATGAACCAGCATCTGGTTGCGAGGGCGAGTTCCGGGATTTGCTAAATGAGGACGGCCTTAACAACCATGTAAACTTCCCCACCCACATCTCGGGCTCCTCTTCGACCCGTCCGTCATCACAGATTGCCAGAAGAAGTGATCACCTGGCCTCCCCCTGGGTATGGTTGGATCATAGGACACTCTGCCGTACTCACCACATCAGCCACTGTGGTACGCGACGAGTCTTATGCCCGAGTCAACTGGCAACGTGGCAGAGTCAACTGGTCTCGTGGAGATGGGGACAGCAAAAGAAAACTTGGACCCCCTTTTTTCCCCATTGGTGTGTGACGGAAGCTTCTCCAGCGATGTAAACACACAAGTGGAGACATCACGAACCTCCTCCTATCCCTCCAGAAAAAATCATCTACCAAGCCAAACCCTACAAATTCAAACCCCCATGATCAGCCCGGTTTGGTTTTCCAGTCTAGCGAGAGCTGCCTGACAACAAGAAGGCAGGCCTGGCTGCGTACAAGTCCCACCCCTCCCAACTCATCAAACATCGGCACAAAGAAGCCTGCAAGACAGGTGCAGGTCCAAAGCAGGCCATACAACGGCCGGGAGAGAGGACTTAAAGGCCAAGTACAGCGGCAGTCAGTGAAGCGTAAGGGCGTGGTGGTGTGGACGTGAGCAGCAGCAAGGCCGCTTTGCTGACAACACCATTACGCCGACTCCACCGACCAAACGGGCTTGTCAGTGGCTGTCCGCGACAAGGAAAAAGTTGAGCTGTTGGAGCTCATTTTTCTTTTTAAGATGTCGGTGCCAGACCCCTCACGCGAGCCCCCAGAGACCATCCCTCACCAGGGCCTCTGGCGGAGTCTCGAGTTAAGAATAAGGAAGTAGAACATCAGCTGCTGCAAATAGAATCCCAAGAAGGCGCTAGGGCCCGACAACGATCAGCCCCTCACATTACTAAAGGGATGTGCCGCCCAGCTCGCTCCACCATCACATTTATCTTCAACAACATCATTTCCTCGTGCAAGTGGCCCACGCATGGAAAAGAGCAAAGAGTGGTGGCATCACAAAAAAAACAGCAAACGGGAACCACCAATAGAAATACCGCCCAATTCCTTCACCACTGTTTGGAAAATCCTGGAGTCCTTAATCACCGCCAAGATCAACACCTTCTTGGACGCACACCATCTCCTCAACTTCAAGCAATTTGGTTTCAGTCATGGAAGGTTCAGCTGCAGACCTTGCTCTGAGCTCATTCTGCTTCCTGGAAACCATTCGCTGGATTAGAGGAATGACACCTTTGTCGGGGCTTTGGACATCGCCGGAGCCTTGACAGGATGGGCACGAGGTCTCGCTGCAAGCTGCGGAGCCGGGGAGTGCGCGGCGCCCTACTGCAGCTCATCCAGGACTACCTACAAGACAGGACCTACGGGTGGTGATTCCAACGGCCACACTTCCAGCCAGCAAACCAATCCCGCCAGCGTCTGCAGGGGGCAGGCGTACTCGGGCCTCTTCTGTGGAATGTCTATTTCCATTGACATCTCCAGCTCATTCCTGAGGCCCAGGCTACGCTGATGACTGCACCCTTGCCTTTCCCCTGCGGACAGAGCGTGACTGGCAGACACGGTGTGCCGCATCAACCTGGCATTGGACAGCTGTTCACCTGGATGTAGTCGATGGCAGGTCAGCCTGGCCCCTGACCCAAAAAACCCAGTCTTGCTATCTCCCGCAGGCAAAGACATCACATCTGCCTGCACCCGGGACATACGGCTTGAGGGCAGATCCACTCCCCCTTCCGAGATCCATCTCCATCCTTGGGGTGGAGGTTTGACGCAGGACTGACCTTCAACAGTCATGCCAGGAGAGTTGCTAAAAACGCAGGCCTGGAAGGGACTCAGACTGTGTCCGGCGCATCTCCCACCTTCTAGATGCCAAGGGGGGGAAGGTCCTGTACAGGCTCCTCAGGTACGTCCCTAATGGAATACTCCCCCCTAGCATGGTCTTCCTGCCCGCCCTCTTACCTGGCCACACTAGACCGCGTCCAGAGAAGAGCCAGCGACTGGTTTAACCCGATAAACGTCCCCACCACGAGCCTGACTCCTTCCAACCCCTGCAGGAGCGCAGGAGTGGCAGGTTTATGTGCAGCACAAGGCAACTAAATCTCCACACGCCCCACCCGGCAGCCATCAAGCTCCCCAGGCCCCCGCCGCCCCTTCACTCCCCGTGTGTCGCCCCACACAGACAGGAGCAAGTGAACTGTGCCCTTCTCCAGGACCAGAGCACACCTACGTTCCTTCTTACCCGCTACGGCCGTCTGTGGAACCAGTTAGTTCACACAAACCGACCTCCACCACCACGCCTCGCTATAAAAGACTTTAAGCGGGGGGAAGTGAACCGTGGTGATGGCCTAAATTATATTAATATAAATGTCGTCTGTATATATTATATGTAGCTATAGATAGCTCTAGTATAAAACCTAGAGCTTTAGCTCTAATAACACCAAATGTACGAAGTTTAAATAAAAAAATAAATAAAAAAGAGAGAGAGAGAGAGAGTGAGAGAGAGAGGCTAGGGCGAAGGCCATTGTAGTAACCTGGGCCCGCCATAGAAGCTGCCGGATTGTTTGTAGTTGGGGCACCCGCTGCTGATGCACCTTGTACATCATCTTGAGGCCCGCTACGTCTCGGCGGTGCTGGAGGTTGTGTAGTTGTGGTTCCTGCCAGGCACCGCTCGCTGTCCCTGATGAGCCTCAACGCGCGACCCTGGACATTGTCTAGGAGAGCGAGGTGCTTGTTGGCCGCACCACTCCACCCAAGGCACGCGCACTCCACGGAAGAGCGAACCTGCGCCTTGTAGAGGATTTCCAACTCCTTGCTGTCAAAAAGTCATACCATCCTCCTCAGGGATGCCAGCTTCCCCGAAGTCTCTCTGGAGAGCCACTCGATGGGAGCTCTGAAGGTCAGCCTCCAGTCGTAGGTGACCGCCAATACCTCCACCTCGTCCTGGGGCACCAGCGTCTTTCCATCGTAGATAAGGTACAGGGCTGCACTCGACCTGGAAACGTTGAGCAGCTGTGTTTTGTGATTGGCGAATTCTACTTGCCACTTGCTGCCCCAGGCCACGATGCGGCTCAGCGTCGTGTTCATCCGGGCAGAAGTGGCAGTCTCCTCCCCTGGTCCGTAGGTCTGCGTCAGGGTGAAATCATTGGCATAGGTCCTCGAGCTGGGGATTAAATTCAAGAGGTCATTCATATATACATTCCAGAGCAGGGGGCCGGAGCAGCTTGCCTGAGGGAAACCTGCTCTGATTGGCTGCAACTCAGACTCCTTCCCATTAATGACCACCATTAGCTGCCTCTCTCTCAGGTAGTCGCTGAAGAGTTGAAGGAGCGGCCCATCCACACCTGCAGCGTGTAGCTCCGTGATGAGGGCTGCGTGCCACCACACCCGTTCGAAAGCCCCCTCAATGTCGAGAGCCACGACAGCAGTGGCCCTCCCTTGGTCCAGAGCTGCGCTCCACTTCGAGGATAACAGCAGGTGTAGGTCTGCAGCTGACCTGCCCGGCATGAACCCAAACTGCTTAGTGTTTAGCAGGTGGTGGCTCTCAAGATGCTCAATGGCTCTAGAAGCCACAATAGTCTCCATAACCTTACTGAGCACCGGCAGCAGGGACACGGGACAGTATTTTTTGGCCTCAGGCTCTGCATTTTTCTTATGCACCAGGACCACACAACCAACTTTCCATGCTTTTGGCCACCTGTCCGTTCGTAGGCAGTGTTTTAATAGTGTGGCGAGTGGATGCGCTGGCTCAGCTCCTCGGCACACTGGCGGAGCAGACGGGGACTGACGTTATCAGGTCCCACCTCGTCACTACTCTCACTAATCTATCACTGACTATTTCTGGCAGTGTGGAAGGCGTACTCCCAGGGTCAGGGATGTAAATCTTTCTGCGAAGTGCATGGCAATGAGATTTGCTATATATCGGGCAGTGTGAGCCATACTGCCGTCCCCGCAGTTGAGGGGAGGGACAGTGTTTCCCCGCGACTCAACCTGTTGCTTCTTGACAAAGCTCCACCAACGCTTAGAACCGACCTGACCGCTCCTCAGTTGACTCCTGAGGTTTACTCTCCACTGCTCAGAGGCCCACTTCTAGGTGATACTCATGCACTTGGCCGCCTCTCCGTGCCTATGTCTGTTCCAGGCCGTTGGGTGCCTCTTGAAGGCAAGCCAGGCGCGGTATTTGGCGTCAGAGGCAGCGCGGCACTCTGGTCCAAACCAAGGCTGATCAGATGGCATGGTTTTATTTACTGAATGCGGCAACCAGCGATCCTGTAGAGCGTGGAGCAGTCGGTGAGCCGCCCCACCTGCTGGTCAGTGTTGCCGCGCAGCACGTCCCCCCAATCCGTCCTACTCAGGTATTTTTAAGGTTAGAGCCTATAGCACCTGTAGGCTAATGGAGAGTCGTGCTGTTGGTCGATCTCACCCATTAGGGGCGCAGGGTGGATTTTTTATAGTGACATATGTGGTCTTAGGTGAAAATCCCATTTTCTGTGATGTTCGGATCTTCAGGTAGGCTCATGCTGCCCCTCCGTCGCACTCGCAGTCGGAGAACAGGTTAATGCTCCATGCAGGTTTCTTCAGCCACTTGTAACGATTGCTTGTTGGTGTGTTGTGAAGGCTGCAGGCATGTGTGAGCAGCCAGGGTAGCGGCAGCGAGCGCGTAGGCAACGTTGTGTAGGTCAATCACGTCCTCTTCAAGGACGCGCCCGGTGAGTGACAATAAGTTACCTCCTGATTGTAGTGATGATGATGATGAGTATGTACATATTTCTTGAAGTGTATGTATATTTGTACAGTTGATGCATGTACACGTGGAGGGGAAAGCCAAGAAAGATTCGTCCAGCCAGTGCGGCCAAGACCGGGGGA
>JACEEZ010004852.1:0-15082 GCA_016584305.1 Chionoecetes opilio | reverse complement strand
AATTGCAAGGAGTATGTTTTAATTCGTGTTTCTGCTAATAAACTACATGGCTTTTCGCGATGTCCGCAGGGGAGTTTAAGTCGAATAAAATATTGAATTTATGTTTTTTGACAGCCATATTGGAATATTTTGTTCTGGAGTTATTAAATAATAATAATAAGATAACTTGCATCCAATAAACATTATCCTTATGACTATTCTTTTAAAAAACCCATTTACCCTAATTTCCACATGCGGAAATGTCAAAATAATAAAGAAGCGTTCCTTATAGCCATCTGAGTGATGGGATCATTTGTCTCCCCTCTCAAAATCATAGCTAGGAGCCTGTAGAGTGCCTGAAAAAATTTTGGTGCTTTTATCCGGCATGTCCCCATCATTTCACTAAGCTGCCGGACTACTGGCATTTCTCGAGTTTCAGATCATTGGAATTCAAAACATTGTCGCGTGTGCAGTCCAGGCAGGTATACAGTGGTCTATGAGTCATGATATAAACTACTGTGTGTCATCTTCAGTGGCACATAAAAATCAGTAGTGATGCTATAATTCGTAATATTTGGCGGCTGGCGACATCACTGCAGGTGGCGACTTTACTGTTATCTACGGTAGACATTAGCAATGATTGGCAGGGAAACTCTACACGTGACTGCACCTGACGCAAGGTTTTTGTATTTGAAGCAAAGGCCGGTTTGGTTATAATAGGCATTGCCCTCTGCTTGCCACTGGCCGCCACTTATGTTGTCACGGGAAACTGTCCCAAGCTAGCAGGGAAAGCAGGCAGGCGTGCTACATGCCGCCCCATTGATCGGCGCGGCGCCGTGACCTGCTGCTGCTGCTGCTGCATCACCCGCAGTGATAAGGAAGATGCAGCCGTGCAGCTGCCTGGGAGGGGGGACCCGCGGGAAAGGTGTCCTGCCTCGCCACACACGTGCCTGCCACCTTATCTAGGCAGGAATATGAATGGATACTGTTATCACGATGTCACTTTTGTTATTATTACAACTATATTATTGATATTATTACTATTATCATTATCCCCACTATTATTGTTATTTTTAGTATGCATTATAATAATAATATTATAATTATCTTTTGTGCATGAATGCACGGGTTATGCAGACCAGGCATGTAGTACTTTACTTGTCCTGAGACAGACATGGTGGCCGCACATTGCAGGGGTGGCAGTGCATCAAAGCCACTGGGTATGGTTTATATTGTTGTAATGTGTTGCAGTGTGAGGCGATGACAGGCGGCGTGTGCATGAGGGGTGAGGCCCAGCAGAAGGCGGCGCCCTCCTCTGCCCTGGCCAGCCAAGCCCTCCGGCAGGTGCGGGCGCCATCCTGCATCCTCGTCAACCTGGACGCGGTGAGGCACAACGTGCAGGTGCTGAGAGGCCTGGCGGGACCCAACACCGGTGAGGATCACGAGGCAGAGCCACTCACTGCACGGATGGCTGGGGACATTATTTCATGCTGCTTTTTTCCCATTACTCCGGTCCAGTGGCGTACCGAGGGGGTGGGGGTGGGGGGGCATGCGGCCATGCCCCCCCTTTTGCAAAGGGGAAAAATATATATATATATATATATATATATAGTATATAGATGGATATATATATATATATATATATATATAATATATATATATATATATATAATATATATATATATATAATATATATATATTATATATATATCCATCTATATACTCTCTCTCATCTCTCTACTCTCTCTCTCTCTCTCTATCTCTCTCTCTCTCTCTCTCTCTCTCTCTCTCTTATATATATATATATATATATATATATATATATATATATATATATACTATATACTATATATATATATATATATTCATATTTTTTATTTTTTATATTTGTATTTTGATTTTTGTATATTTTGCTTTTGTATATTTTTTGAATTTTATATTTGTTTACTTTGTATATTTGTTTATTTGTTTAGATTTTTTAGATTTTATTTTATATATAGATATTTTTAATATTTATTGAATTTTTATATTTCTTTATATATAAAATATATATATATATATATATATATATATATATATATATATATATATATATATATGTACATGTACATGTACATGTACATGTACATGTATATATATTCATATATCATATATTTTTTTTTTTTTTTGTTGGCCACCCCCCCTTTTCAATTTTGGATACGCCACTGCGTCCTGCCTGTACCGACAGGCATTCACCAAGCTCTTTCCCCTCAGCCGCGTGTACCGCGTGACAGCAGCGCGCCGCTTTAACTTTACAGCGACTGCCTTATATTTAGGCTACTTAAAGCTCGGTCTTCGCTTTAACATGAAGCTTGCTCGCAGCACAATCTAACTGTGAGACTGTCTTAGACTGTGGCTCGCAGGGTGAGCGAAGAAAGTCAGTACAGAGCATGGAGGTGGATAAGGCTCATCCTACCTCCATGGTACAGTAAGACAGAGACCCTAACATTAAGGAGTGTACGGGGGAAAAACTCTGCTGTGACGCCTTGCCACGTTTCACTAACTCTGTAGACTTTTATGCACTGTTTTTTTTTTAAGCGGGTATCACACGAGGCGTTTCGTCGGACTGTTTCGTCGAACCAAACAGCATTTGGTTGGACCTGTTCGTCGAACACTGACAAAACACTAGCACACGGTTGAGCCAACCGCTTCACCCAACAATAACAAACAAAGATGAAGCGATGACAGCGAGAGGCGCGGAGATGTGTTGTTAATGTTTTAACTTTAGGGGCATATATATACGTAGCTACTGGTGATGAAAAGGGAGGTGATTGTTAGAAGAGAACAGCGACAGATGAAGACGCGTTCATGTGAGCTAAATGGGTTATAGTGGACGATAACTGCGCGCCGGTTAGGTTAAGTTTCGGTTAGGTTAATAAATCCCGTCAGGGGGTCGAAGGGGACGGAGCCCCTCCCGTTAGAAGGTTAGGTTCGGTTAGGTTAGGGTAATAATTTCATCCCAGCAGGGCGTGGCAGAGCCCAAAATGGAGTGGCGGGCGGGCGGCCGCCGGCCACTGTTACCTGTGGCCACCGAAACCTGTGGCGGGCGGCCCGCCCGCCCGCCCAATTGCCCAAAACCACACGCCCAATTGTGTAAGCAATTTCGGTCCTAGTGTGAAATAATACCATATGTAGTCAGTGTCTCAGGAAAGGACCGCGCAGTCCTCGTCCATTTTACCGGATCTTGATATTACAGGTGGCCCCGTAGTGTAGTGGTTAGCACGCTCGGCTCACAACCGAGAAGTCCCGGGTTCGATCCCCGGGCGGAGTGAAGACAGATGGGTGGTCTTTCTTAAAACCCGAGCCCCTGTCCACCCAGCAGTGAATGGGTACCGGGTGTTAGGGTTTGTGACCCCCCTCCCGGGGTGATGGCTTCCCCCAACACTAAGCCCGAGCGGTAGATCACTATGGCTCTGAGGAATTATCTTCTAAACAAACAAACAAACACCACATTCTCTCCAAACTCTTTCCCTGTCTCAATCATCCGTCCCCTTGTCTCACCAGTCATCACACAGTCCCAGCAGCAATAACAGCCATTCTCTTCCTGTCCTTTCAACCACCTCATTCATTTCACATCCCATTTTCAGTGAAAACCACACGCATCATTTCCATTTTCTCCCGGTATACTTCTCAGATCTCATATTTTACTAGTAATCATTCTACCGCAAACACATCAAATCAGCTTTATATTTCTGAAAATCTATCACATATATAATATAGACCACTGATCTATATAACATGGATCGCGGAAGCCTGGCTCAGCACTGGTTCCAACTGTCCGCCATCTTGTCGTAACCAAAACAAAGCCTTGTTTCTGCGGCTCGCGTTGCTGTCTATCTGGTGTTATCGCCTCGTCATGCCAAGTTGTGCTTGCTGTCTGGCTGTGTTATCACCTCGTCATGCCAAGCTGTGCTGCTATGTCCTGTACAAACAGACCAGGACCTGGAAGTGGCAAATCTTTCCACCTGTGAGTAACACCACACACACACACACACGCACCCACCACACACACACACCCACCACACACACACCCACCCACCACACACACACACACCCACCACACACACACACACCCACCACACACACACACGCACCCACCACCCACCACACACACGCACCCACCACACACACACGCACGCACCCACCACACACCCACGCACCCACCCACACACCCACACCCACACACACTCAGACACCCACACCCACACCACACACACACCCACACCCACTCCCCACCCAGCCCATCCACTCTTAATCCATCTACCCACTCCAGTCATCCACCTACTAGTTAAAAAAAAAATATAGGTGGATATGGTATACTTTTTTTTATATAGGTAGATATAGATATACGTATATTTTTTTATACTTGTTAACAATTAGTGGGGAACGGAAGCAGACCTGAGTGCGGTTATGATACAAATGATCATAGCGCTTCCTAATAAGCGGTGCTTGTTCTAATGGAGATAGCTTTATTTTGCGAAAAAAAAAAGGACAAAAAGTATACCTTGTGGTTAAAGTTAGGTTAGGTTTCATTACAACCTATAAGGTTAGGTTAGGTTTCATTAAAACCTATAAGGTTAGGTTAGGTTTCATTAAAACCTTTAAGGTTGGCTAGGTTAGGTTTCATTAAAACCTATAAAGTTAGGATAGGTTTCATTAATATTATTTGGGGGGGGGGGGGGGTTTGCGCAAAATAAAACTATCTCCATTGCAACAAGCACCTATTGTAGGCCAAGAAAAAATAGTTGATGTCTCTTAAAACGACCGCGAAACTCGTCCATTATTACCAAAAGTTGTTTCGTAGTCTAAATGAAACCTTAGTCGTTTCGTACACTCAGCTCAGAGTTGAACTTGACTACTAGAGTTACGAAACGACACCAGGTATGTACGAAAATACTCAAAATCAGTGTACGAAACTAACTACTTTCAATTTAATATACCTAATTAAGAAATGTTTTTTGATTAGGCCAAAGGTTTTTGATTAATTTAAACTTCCTGTAATCCCCGAGAGTAGCTTCTATGGACCACTGTGGCTCGCGCCGTACCCGTGGCGGCGGCGGTACGGGGCTAGCGCCGTTATAGTGGACGAGAACTGCGCGTTCGCTCATTAGGTCAGACACACACACACTCGGTGGTTCGCTCATTAGGTCTGTACACTGCACTCTTAGCCTCTCGCTTTACCACATACACCACACCTGTCACTACACACTTGTACGGCCTCGCAACACACCTGTCACTACACACCTGTACGGCCTCGCAAGACACCTGTCACTACACACCTGTACGGCCTCGCAAACACACGTCACTACACACCTGTACGGCCTCGCAACACACCTGTCACTATACACCTGTACGGCCTCGCAAGGCACCTGTCACTACACACCTGTACGGCCTCGCAACACACCTGTACGGCCTCGCAAGACACCTGTCACTACACACCTGTACGGCCTCGCAACACACCTGTCACTATACACCTGTACGGCCTCGCAAGGCACCTGTCACTACACACCTGTACGGCCTCGCAAGACACCTGTCACTACACACCTGTACGGCCTCGCAACACACCTGCTGTCTGTGTATCACCGTAAATAAATGACTTGGAAGGTTCGACGATGCACTAGGTTGGAAGTTTAGTAGTAGTAGTAGTAGGTGTTAATAGTAGTTGTAGGTGGTAATAGTAGTAGTAGGTGGTAATAGTAGTAGTAGTAGTAGGTGGTAATAGTAGTAGTAGGTGGTAATATAGGCTATCACATGCCAGCAGCCAACACCCAGCCACTGCCTGGCCGGCCCATGTATTTGTTTTGGTTATTTCAAGATGGCGGCTGGTGACTTCAGTATCTCGGCCACAGCTAGCCCAGATCCGCGATCCATGTTATATAGATCAGTGATATAGACTGATCTGTATTCATTTTACTGTAACGTATTATATGATGGTGTTCATTTCAATGCTTAATAATTGCTAAAACTATTTATAACTTACAGAAAAAGTATAGACTTATTTTGACCCAGAGTATGTTCGACGAAATGTGCAACATTTTGTATAATTTCACAAAACCATTTCATCGAACATGTTCGGCGAAATGACCCTCGAAGTTCGACCAAACAGTCCAACCAAATGGCAAGTTCGACGAAACAGTCCGACGAAACGCACCGTGTGATAGCCGCTTACGTTACATTTGGTGTACTTGGCTTACGACCAAAATTTCCGCTCCAAAATCGCCGTTGGAAGAAAAATCGGTCCGAAGGCAAGACCTTCGTCTCGAAAAAACCCAAAGAATAAAAAAAAAAAAAAAAAAACATTCAGTCACTTAAAACTGCAGTAAAACGCGTATAAACAATGCATTTTACCCTCCAATGCATAGCATAGTGTGTTTACATTAGCAGATGTACCAGTAAAGTCACAAAAAAATGATAAATGTTGTACTCACCCAAGTGACGAGTTACAGCTGGCTTGTAGAGTCGATGGTGGTTGAGGGGGAGATGAAGCAGCCCCACTCTAGTGCTGCTTGCAGAAAATGAAGGGGGGCCATGGAGGCAAGGGCAAACTACTAAAGGGGGCGTGGTGGTAAAAAGTTTAAAAAACACTGGGCCCTAAACACACTACAGCCCGTTTTGTTTTGTTTTCAATCTAAAATGGAAGGTTCTACTTAGAATTGATCGTATTGGTCACTTGCACCAGAAGCATGAACTGCATAAAAAATGTGAAAACATACCCCTTGAACCCCTTATGACTCACAGAGAGCTTATTGCAAATGTTCTCATGCCATATCCCAACCTCAACTGGCAGGACTCCCCCCCCCATTCCTGGGTGTGCCTTTATGTACCCAGTGTCAAATATTTAGGCATCATGGTGTGGTGAAGGGCAGCGCGTATGGCTCGGGTCTGCTCCCCGTGGGGAGGTGCTGCTGGAGGAGGGGTGGAGGAGCTGTCTGTGGCCACGGTGGCGGAGGGGCGTCTATCCCCGCCGTCAGGGGGTGACACGCCCCATCACTGTGCTGGGTGGGTGCCAGCTCTAAGGTTTACCCACAAACACAATGAAATACTAAACATCATAACTACATTGCGATTTTTGAGTGGTTTATAAATATATGTTTTATAACTGACTGCCCAGAAAATTCATTATTAGCAAAGTGAAGCAAGCTGCCTTCCTCCCACCTGATGTTGCCCTGCTAAGATAGTAATAGTTTACAAGTACACTATAGAAAAAAAGGCTTTCATCACATTCAGCCCCTTCAAGTAGCTGAACCTGTCCAAGGGTGAATGTTTGGTGCCATGCTGCAGGTAACTTACTGGACTGTGAAGTGGAGGATTACTGAAACACCGGCTCATCCCAAGCTCAGCTGGCTGTGTCCCCTCACGGCTCACCCCAGTCACAGCCTCAACTACCCGGTGAGTGCCTCCCACACGCATACTCCGTACCTTGAAAAAAAGAGGGAAAAAATAGAAAATGAAAAAAAAAGCACAAAAAAAAAAAGCTAAGGAATGAAAGCTAAAATAAATTAGCTTATTCATTTACTTGATTTATAAATTTATTTATTTACTTGATTCTTTCAGTTCTGATACATTTGATTTGCTGTTTGAAATATGTAAACCCCCCTTAGATAAGTAAATAGTTTAACAAAGAATAATGAAAATAGATCAATTATTTAAAAATCAATAAAAAAAATTACTAAAATTGTCATTCAATCCTTACAATGCTGAGTCATTGTCCTTTATGGGACCTTTCAGTGAGCATGCTGCCTTTTTTCAGGACGGGTCTCGCCTGCGTGTGGCCGTCAACCTGGACACGGGCATGTCGCGGTACGGCGTGCAGCCCCAAGACCTGCGGCCCTGGTCACCACGCTGGACGCCCTCCAGGTCACATACACTCCATCTACACACACTTCCAGGCCGCCATCGATGAACCTCACAAGAACAAAAGGCAACTGGACATCTTCCTGGAGACAACAGAGCCATACAAGTATGTATACCAATGTACTCTGCACCATGACATGGCACTGTGGTGCTGGGAAGGATTATAATGAAATATATAATTTTATATAACTATGTATATAATGATCTAATATACCTACTAATTGGGGGGGTTACCATCTGGTATTACATAGTTTTTCACCAGGGTTCTGGACATGTGTTACAAGGAGTGCAAGCGGGGGAGAGGGGGTCAGTAATCCCCAAAAAAGTGCTACATCATTTTTGAATGACCCCAAACATGTCTCAGAAGCATGAGAGTGGTAACTGGCGGTGGAAATGGTGAGAAGCACTCAATTATACTTTTTAAAAGTGTGATAAAAATATTATTAGGTATTATTGAGGTATAGCTGTACTGTACTTTCCCTTTTTTACATTGCTGTGTACAGTGTACACTGCAGTATTCAAGTATTGACAGTAACATCAGACTCACATACATTTCAAGATCAGTACAAAACCCAAGGAACCAATTGTGTTCGTAAGTAGGGGAGCTCCTGTATTCATTTTATTATTTTTTACTTACAGTATATATTGATAATTTATCTATCTATAATTATAAATAAATTGGGGCACATCACACCCTTTTTTTGCATAAGTGCTTGCTATGAACAGTCTTGTCTTTTGGTGCAATCCACATAAACACAGTTGGCCCTTGTGAGGGTACTACCTGCTTAATTACCTTGCCCTCTGTGACAGGGGTGCGACCCTGACCCGACACGTGGCCGCCCCCACGGGCTGTGTTCAGGGACTTGGCACAACTTGGACTTCATTCGACCCGGGGGAGCAATCACCGGCCTTTGTTCAGTTTTTTGCTCTCTTGGAAGTGTGGTGGTGTTCAGCTTGACAGGGCGGCAGCCACTCATGTCACGCTTTGTCCTTGTTAGGGTCAAACTGCTGCTGTGCTTCCTGTGGGGCAGGTAAAGGAGTGCATTGAAGCTGAATGCAACTAAGAGTTTGATAAGTTCTTCTTGAAAGCAGTTAACATGTAGTCAGCTAGAGGCACCTGATGGCAAGGCCTGGTTGGTTGTTTGCCCATCACACCTTTGGAAATCAATGCTCTACAACCCTATTCCCAACTGATGTCAAACCCCCGGGTGGTTTTTGTGAGAGGAAGGTAGCTGTCTATCAAACCCTTAAGCTAATTGCATTAAATCTCATTGAAGTATCCCTTCTTTTAAAAGTATTTAGTATAGACATGGTGTGAAACACTAACCTCGCCTGTTTGTGCCCTTCAGGCAGTGACGAAGAGAGTGTTGGTCTGTTTGCCAGGTTTGGCTTCCGTCCTGCTCTGCTGTTGTGGCTCGGCCAACATTCTTCAAGCAGCTCCCCTTTGGGCCGAGGCATTGGTTAGGGTGCAACCTATCAGACCAGCTGTGATGAATGGGATTGCCAACCTCACCACAGGCTGGTCGGACGGGTCAGTCGTCGCTCAGCAACAAAGGAGCCGTCAAAAGGGGGAGGACAGGTGAGTCAGCAGCCCTATTAGAGGGTTTTCAGCCTATTTTCATGCAAGTCTCTCATTGCACTCACATTGTAACGAATCTTGTGTCAAACCCTTTGACAACACAGGAAAGTGTGGTTTAGACATGGGCCCCTGTTGCAGGTGAGCTTTGTCCATTGTGGCAGAGTGTCCATGGATTCCATCACCATCCGTTTTTCCGGAACCTCCAGCAGAGGACGAGGTGGTTCAGGGGATTTCTGATGACTTTGATGAGAACACCTCGGCCGTTGGTCTGTCAAGGATCCCCGAGGCAGCTGTTTATGAGATGCCTGGAAACTGGACAACACGACTGCCAAAGGGTTTACATTAAGAACAGCAGCATAGCCAAGTTACCATTCCCTGGACAAAACTTGCTAGGTTTTTTCTTTTTTTACATTTGTGCCTAGAGCACATTCACTGCCCGTAGTCAGTGATCTCCAGGGGTGGGATGTAGGCCCTGGAGGTTCACTTGAGGGCTGTGTTGGTTGGCCTTCGCCCGTGGTGGCGCAGGGAGGATTTTTATAGTGACGCCTGTGATTAGAGGCTCATGCCGCCCCTGTGTCCTCCGATGCACACGCAATCGAAGGTAGAGTTAATGGGCAGCATGTGGGTGTTTTTTATTAGCCACTCAACGGTTGCAGAAAGATCTTAAGTGGATATTCGTCCTCATCGGGAATCGACTCTGGTCCCCGAGCACGCCACTCGAAGACGCTAACCACTCTGCTACCGCCCCCCCCAAAGGTGCTCCCAACACCTGGCTAAGAGTTATGTTTAAGGCCTTTATGATGCTTGCATTGTATAGTGTACATACTGTATGCATGATTAAATTGGTTATTATTATTTTTTTTTTTTTTTTTCCCTTCTGAAACTTACTTTTAATTTTGCCGGTGGATAAATAACTTAATTAAATTCTAGGGATGGACTATAAAGTGATTATTCCTGCCCTGTACATAAAACCTAAGGGTGCCTATGCCTTAGAAAGGGTTAAAAACTAGAACCTCCCCTTATCCAGGTCATTAATTGCAAAGCACAATGACCAGTAAAAAAATAAACCTTTTTTCCGTTTGAATAAATATAGGCCTCTTCCATTTGTCCCCAAAGTTGCATGAACCAGTTCTTTCAGTTCAGGGTTGGGTTCTGGGTTCAGGTTGGGTTCGCGTGTCACAAATGGAACGCAAAAACCCCCGTTTTTTGTTTACAAAACATACTCAGCTGGCGAGGCAATTTAAGAGAGAGAGAGAGATAACGAGAGAGAGAGATAACGAGAGAGGATAAAAAGAGAGAGATAAAAAAGAGAGATAACAAGAGAGAGGGATACCGAGGAGAGAGAGGATAACGAGAGAGAGAGAGAATAACGAAGGGAGAGGGAGATAACGAAGAGAGGGGGATAAAGAGAGAGAGATAACAGAAACGATGAGAGAGAGAGAGAGAGATAAGAGAGAGAGAGATGTAGCGAGAGATAACGAGAGATATAACTCGGCTAGCTGTTATGTAAAGGGGGATCATATCACTTTAAGATCGCGGGAACGCATGGCTCACCACCCATGTATGCCTTTTTTATGCAGTCTGACATCCTCTCCGACTCGTGCTGCGGAAAACCCTTCACGATAAGAGAAATAGGGCCCAAGGCGACCATTGTTGTTATGAATTTGAAAACTCTACCCAAGCTACCCACCTCTCAATGTGAGTAAAGAAAGTTCACGGGTTTTGCTGAGTCACTACGCGCTTTGCCCTCGGACCCAGGTTTTCGTGCGCAAATGGAACGCCTGTAACTCTTGGGTTCCGTGAACTGGTTCTTGAAATGTCGCAAATGGAAGAGATTTTTTGTACTCTGTGCTGGGTGACAATTTTGGAGGCAAGTTACCAGATAGCCTTTTTGTTTGGTTTGTTTAGAGGATAATTCCTCAGAGCCATAGTGATCTACCGCTGCAGCTTTTTTTTTTTTTTTTTTTTTAAATTTGTGTTGGCCTAAGCCACCACCCCGGGAGGCGGGTTACAAACCCCAGCTAACACCCGGTACCCATTCATGCTGGGTGGACAGGGGCTCGGGTTTAAGAAAGACCACCCATCTAAGGGTATTTTTTGCGTTCCTCTTGGAAGTAAAAAATTTTACTTATTTAAGCTCCGCCCTGCTTGCCATCACAAAAAACGATTGTAGCGCTGCCAGACGCTTCTTTCAGACGGAGCCGAAGGAAAAAAGTATCGTACATTCACTGGGAGAGCCAGACAGACCTCGCTCTCCAACCTTAAAAAATTACCAACTGTAATTCGAAGACGTACGGAATCATGGTACATCATGTTGCCATCATGGAAGACAGCAACAATTTATAATTTTCATTATCACTTTCCTCTCTTCTATTTTCTTCCTTTCCCTTCCCTTTCCTTTCTTTTTCCATTTCTTTCCTTCTTTCCCCTTCCCTGTTTTTCTCTTCTCCTCTTTTCTCTTTTTTGCTCCTGCCTCAAATCTCCAGGCGTTCGCCCTTTTCGGCAGGGCCGCTATAGGTTTGGTTAGGCTAGAAAAAACGTTAGGTTAGGGTTTGGTTAGGTTAGGTTAGGAAAGGGTTTAGTTGATCATCTTTCGATAATTTTTGTGGGAATCACAATGAGGTTATTTTCAAGAAAATCCTGTGGTTTAGTTTTGGAGCTGCAGCCATGCGTAGAGGGCCGCCAGCTGCCGAAATCGGCGAACGCATGAGGAACCCTGAGAGCACCTCAGAGCACCTCACCTCGCCTCTCTGGAGGACTGTGGAAGGTGTTCGTATATCCATTATGTACATTTTTTTGGGTGACATTCCTATGTAAGTTATGACAATGTACCAGTTACATTGCATTTTTAAAGTAATTATAACTATTACTAAAGAGATTGTTATTATTTTAGTGTATTTTGGCCAAAATACAAGTGTTGTTTGTGTTGCCACAAGTCTTAACAAAGATTCGGACGCATTGAAAGACTGGCGGGATTGCAAAAATTGTTCCCAGATGTCGCTGGAGAATTTTATATTTGTGACTTCTTACCTGTTAAGAGTACCCACTCTACTCCTTACTACTCCTTACCTACTCCTAAAATTTAAAAAGAGTATCCTTTGTATGTCGTGCGCATGTAATGAATGTTGAATTGGATGAGAATTTTAAAGGGAAAAAAGAAACATTAGGGGAGGAGTTTGATAAGATTTTTTTTCATGCGCGTGGGTCTGATTGGCCAGGCTCTTGAAACCACCACCCACACCCACAACTGTATATTTTTACGGGAAAAGAGTATGATTTGGTGCCGGGAGAGTCTCTGCTCAGTTTTCTGTACACGCAAAAGAGTAGAAAAATAAGTGGGCGGAGCTTTAATAAAGTATAATTTTCTACTTTGTATTGTAGTCACAAAATACGCCTCTATTTTCGCTCCGCCCGGGGATCGAACCCGGGACTTCTCGGTTGTGAGCCGAGCGTGCTAACCACTACACTACGGATTTACCCTGATAAAAAAAAAAAATTGGCCAACTACCAATAGCCTAGGTAACCTTGACATAGTATACTGCACTAAATCGTTTGTATAGTAACTGTTGTTGGTGTATCCTTTATACAAATACCTAAAGATAATTGGCAAAAACAAAAAACCCATTGCACCAGCATCACAAATATTAAGCTTTTGTATATGTGCATCCAAATGTTATGGAATAAAAAAAAGTATATGAAAACTAGCAGCATCAAATATATTCTACATTCTGATGGGGAGTCAAATTTACCCCCTTTTTCCCCTTTTAGTGGCCGTGGCCCCAGTGTTCCCCCAAGAAGTGCCGGTGGGCGTGTCCAACGTAGGGTTGTGCGGTATCAAGAAAATACCGGTATTGCCGATACTGGTTTACGGAAATATACCGGTACGTCCTCACACCGGTATCAAGTTACGATACCGGTATACCGATACCGTGCCCAAAAAAACCGTATTACCTGTATCGGTATTTGATTTTTTCGTGTTTTTTTTTACTTGCCCTTTCCTCAGACAATTATTAACCTCTAAGCATCGACCCCCCAAAAATTAAGTTTCCTATAGCGTCGGCCATTTTTTTTTTTTTACAATTCCCTTAACCCCTACCGTACAGCATAGACCCCCCTAAAATAAAATTTCCTGTGGCGTCGGCCAGTGGCGGATTTAAGGGGGGATCGAGTAGACCATGGCCCCAGGCCCGCTCCCGCAAGGCCCCGCACCCCAGAAGAAAAAAAAAATGTTTTCAATGAAAATCTGAATGCTGGACCATTTCTTTTCGCTCGAACACTGTACATTGCATGTACCAAAAATATGCCACAAATTAGTACCAAAAATAATGTAAAATATGGGGAGAAAAAGTTTCAGTTAAACTAATATGAAATCTGAATCACATTTGGGGAAACTTCTAGAGAGTTTCTCGCCCTTATTAGGGTTTTATTTTTTCCAGACCTTCACAAATCCCTTCAGATCCTAAAAACGTTAATAAAAGTGGGGGAGAGATTAAAAAATAAAAAATAAATTATAACTAACCTAACCTAACCTGGTAAAATTGTAGTCCTTTCCCACCCTTAGATCTCGTTAGGAGGTTATTGGTTAGGTTGTAGTGAGGTTAGTTAAATTTTATTTTGGGGGGTCCAGGGCGGGGGTAATTTTAGGGGGAGGGGCGTTGAAGGGGGCATCTCCCCCACTTTAATTATGTTTTAGAGGATCTGAAGGGGTCTGTGAAGGTCTGGAGAAAAAAAAAAAAAAAAAAAGGGCGGGAAAGGACTCTAGAAATTTACCCCACAATGGGGAGTTTTCTAATAAGCTCACGCTCAAGCCTGTCTCTCAGGCTGTCACAATCCTCTGCCCTTTCCCGCCCGAATGATCTATCATTTACCGTAAATTCCTGTGCTTTTTTCGGGGCATATCAGAATTACCTTCAATACAACAAAATGAAACAGTTTCTTAATAAAAAATGTAGTTTATTTATTTTATTTGTCTGCACTTGGTGAAAATATTGGCAAAACAATTGAATACTTGAAAACTCATTCTTTAAAAATCGTCTTTTCATGGAAAAACGCAAGTTCAGCAGAATGAGGCTTCAGAAAATATCTACTTGTATGTAACATTCACTGAGTACCTGTTTTTGGGTGTGTTTTTTCTGTCTTTCGACGAACATTTAACCAAAAAAGTAATTTAAAATGCTTGGGACCTCAACGAACAGTCGGGATGGAAGACAGTTGAAAGGGTTTGTTTTCTATTTCCGTCTCGAAAAAACGAAAGTCTCCTTTATGTGGGAAACGGGATGTGGAGCGGATGCCACAAATATTCCAGTAGAGGATAGAGTGTGATGAGATAAGCGGGTGATAATAGTTTGGATGACAGTCTCTGGTTTCTGAGAAGTTAGGAGTATCAGAGATATGAGCCATGAGGTAAGGAGCGGGGGCGCTGAGCTGAGTTCCTATCCCTGTGTGTTTTACAGGAAAGTGGATGATAACAGATCCTGCCGGCGGGATGGTTTTTGTGGAGATGCTGAACGCCACACTCTGTTTGGTTAAATGTTCGTCGTAAGAGAGACATATACACCCAAAAAACCAGGGTTACTCAAGTTTTTAATGCTTACATAAACCAAGTAAGGAATATTTTCCTGAACCTTCATT
>JACEEZ010004851.1:0-15526 GCA_016584305.1 Chionoecetes opilio | reverse complement strand
ATTCTTAGTTTTATAAAGAGTTTATTATTATAGTTGTATAAACCTTAAAATGTAGTGTTTTCATTTTATTAGCTATTTATGGGGATATTATTTTTCTAAAATTGAAATATATCCTTTTTGATAATATTTCCCAATAATAGCTTTTTACTTTAACTATAAATAAATAAAATTTTGGAATAACGGTTTTCCCTTTTTTTTTTCTTTAAAATTGCCCAAAAGTATTAATACAAAGTAGTTTAGAATAGGTTTTATTTAATTAGGGGTTTTTAATGTATTAGTTTTGGATATAAGCTGTTTTTAATTAATATAAAATTCTTTAATTTATTCCCCATAAAGTGTTTTTTTTAATTAAGCTATTTAAAAAGGGATAAAGGTTTTTTTAAAAGATATTAAAATTTTATAATTCTTTAAAATGTACTTATTGTATAAATAAAAGTAGTTTTTTTATTTATTGTATATAAATGTATTTTCCAAAATTTTATAGTTTCGTGAAATTAGGTTTTTAAATTAAAGTATTAAATTTTTTTGAATAACACCTAAAAAGTAGTTCATTAATTAAACTATTATAGAAGGTAAGGTTTTTAAAATAAGGTAAAATCCCCTTTTTATATTTCTTTAAACTGTAGCTTTTATTGTATATATAAAAATAGATAATATATTGTTAAAACCTTAAATTAGGTTTTTCAATAGTTTTTGCTATTTACGGTGAAAATATAGTGTTTTCTACAAAATTGAAGAAAAAAATCTTTTTAGAAAAATTGTTAAAGTATTACATTACATTAAACTGTTAAAGAGTAAGATTATTTTGTTAAATAATTGCAGCTTAAGTCCTTTAAATTACTTAAGTATAATAAAGAGTTTTTGATTATATTGTTATAACTAAAATTTTAGGTTTTCAATTTTGTAACTAGTTATTGTATATTAAATGTTTTCCCAAAATTGTAAAAACCTTTTTTGAATTTTGCAAATTATAGCTTATTACATTAAGCTTTTTAAAAAAAATTAGAGTTTTAAATTTTTTTTTATATCGATATTAAGGTTTTAATAGTTTTTAAAGGGAAGGGGGATTTATTATATAAAGTATATTGGAAGTTTTAAAAATTTTAAATGTATGTTTAATTATATATATTACGGTGTATATAGGTTTTCCTAAAAGGAAAAAAAATTTTTTTAAAAAATTTGCACTTATAGTAGTAAATTTTTAGCTTTTCAAAAAGAAGTAAAATTTTTTATTTGATTAACTTTTATGCCCCCAAAACTTTTATAGAAAGTAGGTTATTTTTTATAACAAAAAGTTTACTTTTATATTCTTAAACCAAAATGTAGTGTTTTAATATTTTATAGTATAGTATTTTATAGTGTTTCCTAAAATTTAAGTATAAATTCTTTAGATAATTGACCTATAAGTAGTTACATAATTAAGTATAAAAGAAATTAGAGAAATTATTATATAACGTATATTCAAGCTTTTAAAAAGGGTAAAAAATTTGGTTTTTGTATAATCAAGTGTTTTTCTTATATGTCTTATAAAACCATATTTAAGTATGTTTTCAATTATTTAGCTATTACCAAAATAGTAGTGTTTTCCAATGATTTTAAAAAAATTTTTAAATTTTCCCTAAAATAAGCTTAATATTTTTAGCTATAAATGAAATTAAGAGGTTATTTATTTTGGTATAAATTAATTAAGGGTTTTTTATTTTGAAAAAAGTTTATTGATATTTTCATAGTTTCTTTATATTGCTTAACTTATTAACAATGAGTGTTTAATGATTTTTGCTATTAAAAACCCCTAAATTTAGTGTTTTCAAATTTAAATATTAAAACCTTTTTATGAAGTTTTTCAAATTAAGTATACCTTTTAATAATTAAATATAAGAGTAAATTATTAGTATTAAAGGAATGAAGAGGTTTTTATGTTTCGTAAATGACCGTTTTTTATATTTCGTATTTACCTTTTTTTTATAACCCAAAAAATTATTTTTATGATATTAGCTATTATTTATATAAATGTTTTTCAAATTGAATATCCCCTTTTTTAAATAATTTGCCCTAAATTTGATCCATTCTTCTAGAAATGATAAAGGTTAATTAAAATTAACGTATATAGGAAGGGTTTTTATTTTTGTAAAAAGTAGTTATTGAATTTTTCATAGTTTTCTTTAAATGTTACATTAAAATAAATGTTTTAATATATTAGCTATACTATATATAGGGTTTTCCAAAATTGAAATTATAAAATTGCTTTTTAACAAATTTGATTTAAAAGTTTAAATAATTAACCTTTAAATGAATAAAGTTATTATTGGATAAAAGGTTATTTAGGGGTTTAAGGTTTTGATTTTCTTATTTTTTAACAGTAGTTTTTTATATATCAAAAAACATTAAAAAATAAAATTTTAAATAGTGTTCATGATTTTAGCGTTACATGAATATAAAATTTTTTAAAATTTGAAACTAAAATTTTTAATAATTAATATTTAAAAAGAAAGTAAAAATTTATTTGAATAAGGTAATTGAATTTTATATTTTGGGAAATGAGCGTTTATTATTTAAAATTTTTTTCATATTGCTATATAAAATAATTATTTTTTCAAAATAAAACCCAAATTTTTCGGTGATATATAGCCTTTTTCTGAATATACTTTTTTTTGAATAATTTTCCTTTTTTTTAATTTAAATTCCTTAATAGAAATAATTTAAAAGTTATTATTGGATAAAGGTATTTAGGTTTATGTTTCTTTAACGTCTTATTTTTTAAACGTAGTTTATTTTATATTCAAATAAATTTATGTTTAAATAAAATTTTTTTTGATATATATTTTTTACTGAATATCCTTTTTCCTTTAAAAAATTCCCATTCTTAAATTTAAATTTGCTATAAAAAGAATTTAAAGTTATTATTTGAAATAAAGGTTATTAAGTTTTAAGGGTTTTTTGAACTTTTTCGTTTTTTGTAAATATTTTAAGTATTTAGTTTTTACTTATCATATTGCTAAAACCCATAAAAATGTAGTGTTTTCAATGATATTAGCTTTTATCGGTGATATATAGCTGTTTTCCTACAAATTGAAGTATAAAATCCTCTTTTAGAATAATTGCACCTATAAGTTGCTTACATTACATTAAGCTATTTTTAAAAAGAAGAGTAAGAGGTTATTTTTTGTGATATAACGGTATATTGCCAGCGTTTTTCATAGTTTTTGTAAACTGTAGGTTATTTTATATATACAAGTAGTTTTACGTTTTTATTGCTATAAACCCATAAAATGTAGTGTTTTCAATGATTTTAGCTAGTTATCGTGATATATAGCTGTTTTCCTACAAATGAAGTATAAAATCCTCTTTTTAGAATAAATTGCACCTATAAGTAGCTTACATTACATTAAGCTATTAAATAGAAGAGTAAGGGGGAAATTTATTGTGATATAACGGTATATTGCAAGCGTTTTCATAGTTTCTTGTAAACTGTAGCGTTATTGTATATATACAAGTAGTTTTACTTATCATATTCTATAAACCCATAAAAATTAGTGTTTTCAATGAATATTAGCCATTTATCGGTGATATATAGCTGTTTTCCTACAAATGAAGTATACCATCCTTTTTTAGAATAATTTGCCCCTATAAGTACCTTACATTACATTAAGCTAGTAAATAGAAGAGTAAGAGGTTATTTATTGTGATATAACGGTATATTGCAAGCGTTTTTCATAGTTTCTTGTAAACTGTAGCGTTATTGTATATATACAAGTAGTTTTACTTATTATATTGCTATAAACCCATAAAATGTAGTGTTTTGAATGATTTTAGCTAGTTATCAGTGATATATAGCTGTTTTCCTACAAATTGAAGTATCCCATCCTTTTTTAGAATAATTTGCCCCTATAAGTAGCTTACATTACATTAAGCTAGTAAATAGAAGAGTAAGAGGTTATTTATTGTGATATAACGGTATATTGCAAGCGTTTTTCATAGTTTCTTGTAAACTGTAGCGTTATTTTATATATACAAATAGTTTTACTTATCATATTGCTATAAAGCCATAAAAGGTAGTGTTTTCAATGATTTTAGCTAGTTATCAGTGATATATAGCTGTTTTCCTACAAATTGAAGTATAAAATCCTCTTTTTAGAATAATTTGCACCTATAAGTAGCTTACATTACATTAAGCTAATAAATAGAAGAGTAAGAGGAAATTTATTGTGATATAACGGTATATTCCAAGCGTTTTTCATAGTTTCTTGTAAACTGTAGCGTTATTGTATATATACAAGTATTTTACTTATCATATTGCTATAAACCCATATAATGTAGTGTTTTCAATGATTTTAGCGAGTTATCAGTGATATATAGCTGTTTTCCTACAAATTGAAGTATAAAATAATCTTTTTAGAATAATTTGCACCTATAAGTAGCTTACATTACATTAAGCTATTAAATAGAAGATTAAGAGGTTATTTATTGTGATATAACGGTATATTGCAAGCGTTTTTCATAGTTTCTTGTAAACTGTAGCGTTATTGTATATATACATTAGTATTTACTTCTACATAATTGCTATAAACCCATAAAATGTAGTGTTTTCAATGATTTTAGCTAGTAATCGGTGATTATAGTTGTTTCTATAAATTTAAGTTAAATCTTTTTTTAAATAATTCGCACCTATAAGTAGCTTATATTACATAAGCTATTAAATAGAAGAGTAAGAGGTTATTTATTGTGGTATAACGGTATATTGCAAGCGTTTTTCATAGTTTCTTCTAACTGTAGCTGTTATTGTATATATACAGTAGTTTTACTTATTATATGCTATAAACCCATAAATGTATGTTTTCAATGATATTAGCTATTTATCGGTATATATAGCTGTTTTCCTACAAATTGAAGTATCCCATCCTTTTCTAGAATAATTTGCCCATAAGTAGCTTACATTACTTAAGCTAGTAAATAAAATAAGTAGGTTATTTATTGTGATAAACGGTATATTGCAAGCGTTTTTCATAGTTTCTTGTAAACTGTAGGTTATTGTATATATATACAAGTAGGTTTTACTTATCATATTGCTATAAACCCATAAAATGTAGTGTTTTCAATGATATTAGCTTTTTCGGTGATATATAGCTGTTTTCCTACAAATTGAAGTATAAAATCCTCTTTTTAGAATAATTTGCCCCTATAAGTTGCTTACATTACATTAAGCTATTAAATAGAAGAGTAAGAGGTTATTTATTGTGATATAACGTATATTGCCAGCGTTTTTCATAGTTTCTTGTAAACTGTAGCGTTATTGTATATATACAAGTAGTTTTACTTATTATATTGCTATAAAACCCATAAAATGTAGTGTTTTCAATGATTTTAGCTAGTTATCAGTGATATATAGCTGTTTTTCCTATAAATTGAAGTATAAAATCCCTTTTTAGAATAATTTGCACCTATAAGTAGCTTACATTACATTAAGCTATTAAATAGAAGAGTAGGAGGAAATTTATATGTATATAACGGTATATTGCAAGCGTTTTTCATAGTTTCTTGTAAACTGTACGTTATTGTATATATACAAGTAGTTTTACTTAGGATATTGCTATAAAGCCATAAAATGTAGTGTTTTCAATGATATTAGCTATTATCGGTGATATATAGCTGTTTTCCTACAAATTGAAGTATAAAATCCTCTTTTTAGAATAATTTGCACCTATAAGTAGCCTACATTACATTACATTAAGCTATTAAATAGAAGAGTAAGAGGTATTTATTGTGATATAACGGTATATTGCAAGCGTTTTTCATAGTTTCTTCTAAACTGTAGCGTTATTTTATATATAAAAATAGTTTTACTGATTATATTGCTATAAAGCCATAAAATGTAGTGTTTTCAATGATTTTAGCTAGTTATCAGTGATATATAGCTGTTTTCCTAAAATTGAAGATAAAATCCTCTTTTTAGAATAATTTGCAATATAAGTAGCTTACATTACATTAAGCTATTAAATAGAAGAGTATAGGGTATTTATTGTGATATAACGGTATATTGCAAGCGTTTTTCATAGTTTCTTGTAAACTGTAGCGTTATTTATATATACAAGTAGTTTTACTTATCATATTGCTATAAACCCATAAAATGAGTGTTTTCAATGATATTAGCTATTATCGGTGATATATAGCTGTTTTCCTACAAATCGAAGTATAAAACCTCTTTTTTGAAAATTTGCACCTTAAGTAGCTTTTCATTACTTAACTATTAAAAAAAAGAGAGGAGGAAATTTATTGTGATATAACGGTATTTGCAAGCGTTTTTTTATAGTTTTTTTTTAAAATGGAGCGTTAAATTTTATATATACAAATATTTTTTAATTATCTATTGCTATAAAAACCCCAAAAAAATTTGTGTTTTTTAAAGTATTACTATTTTTCGGTTATATAGCTGTTTTTTTCCCACAAAATTTAAGTATAAAATTTCCCTTTTTTTTGGGGAAAAATTTGCCCCTATAAGTACCTTACATTACTTTAAACTTTGTAAAAAAGAAGATAAGGTTTTTTTTTATTTTTGATATAACGGTATATTGCCGCGTTTTTCATAGTTTCTTGTAAACTTAGCGTTTTGTAAAATATTCAAGTATTTTACCCGATTATTTGTATAAACCCATAAAAATGTATTTTTTCAAAAGATTTTAGCTAGTTTTTCAGTGATATATAGCTGTTTTCCTAAAAAATTTGAAATATAAAATCCTTTTTTTTAAATTTTTTGCAAAAATAAGGGAGCTTACTTCCCCTTTAAAACTATTAAATGAAAGTTGGGGGGGGTTATTTTTTAGTGATATAACGTATAATTTTCAAGCGTTTTTTCATATTTCTTGTAAACTGTACCGTTATTTTGATATAAAGTAGTTTTTCTTAGGAAAAATTTCTATAAAACCCCTAAATGTAGTGTTTTCAAAGTATTACTTAAATTTTCGGGGGATATATAGCTGTTTTCCCCACAAATTTAAAATTAAAAAACCTCTTTTTAGAATAATTTGCACCTATAAGTAGCTTACATTAAAATTAACTAAATTAAAAAGAAAAGTAAGAGGTAATTTATTTTTGATATAACGGTAATATTTTCAAGCGTTTTTCAAAATTTTTTTCTAAATGTAGCCCTTATTTTATATATAAAAAAAGTTTTTAAATGATTATAAATTTCTATAAAGCCATAAAATTTTGGGTTTTCCAAAGAGTTTTAGCTAGTTATCAGGATATATAGCTTTTTTTCCTAAAAATTGAAGAATTTAAAAACCTCTTTTTTTGAAAATTTGGGACCCTTTAAATACTTTCATTACATTAAGCATTAAAAAAGAAGAGTAATAGGGGATTTATTGGGGATATAAAAGGTTAAATTTCAAGCGGTTTTTTTTAGTTTCTTGTAAACTGAGCGTTATTGATATTTTACAAGTTTGTTTTTTCTTATCATATTTTATAAACCCCTAAAATTTGGGGTGTTTTCAATGATATTTGCTATTTATCGTTTATAATAGCTGTTTTTCCCACAATCGAAGTATAAAATCCTCTTTTTTGAATAAATTTTCACCTTAAGTAGCTTACATAACATTTAAACTATTAAATAGAAAGTTTGAGGTTTTTATATTGTGATATAACGGTTTTTGCAAACGTTTTTCATATTTTTTTCTAAAATGTAGCGTTTTTTTATATATAAAAAAGTATTTTTTCTTATTATTTGCTATAAAACCCATAAAATGTGTGTTTTGAATGATTTTACTAGTTATCAGTGTAATACTGTTTTCCCCACAAATTGAAGTATCCCTCCTTTTTTTTTGCATAATTTGCCCCTATTAAATAGCTTACCAAATTTCATTAACTAGTAAATAAAGAGTAAGAGGGGTTTTTTATTGTTTTATACCGGTATATTCAAAACGTTTTTTTTTGGGGGGGGTTTCTTGTTTAAACTGTAGGTTAAATTTTTTAATACAAATAAACTTTACCCTTTTTATATTGCTATAAAGCCATAAAAGGTATTTTTTTCAAAGATTTTAGCTAGTTGTCAGTGGGTATAAAACTGTTTTTCCTACAAATTGAAGTAAAAAATCCTCTTTTTTGAAAATTTGCACCCTTAAATACTTACAAATTTCATTAAGCTAATAAAAAGAAAAGTAAGAAGGAAATTTTTTGGGGATTAAAACATAAATTCCCAAGCGTTTTTCATAGTTTTTTTGGTTTAAAATGTAGCGTTATTTTATATAAAACCAATTAAATTTTTTCTTATCCCTTTGCATAAAACCCATAAAATTGTGTTTTTTAATGATTTTAGGGTATTTTTTTTGGTGGGTATATAGTTTTTTTTCCTACAAATTAAAATATAAAATCCTTTTTTTTTGAATAAATTTTTCCCCATAATACCCAAATTTTCATTTAAACCCATTTAAAAAGCTACTTAAATAGAAGATATAGGATTATTTCTTGTGATATAACGTATTATTGCAAGCGTTTTTTATGTTTCTTGTAACTTGTACCGTCGATTTTATATATACAAGTAGTTTTTACTTTAGGATATTGCTATAAAGAAGGGCCATAAAATGTAGTGTTTCATGATTTTAAGCTAGTTATCAGTGATTATAGCTGTTTTCCCTACAATTGAGTATAAACTCCTCCTTTTTTAGAATAATTGCACCTAATACAGTGCTTACATTACATTAAGCTATTAACTAAAGAGTAGGAGGAAATTTATTTGTGATATAACGTTATATTGCACGCGTTTTTCATAGTTTTCTTGTAAACTGTAGCGTTATTGTAATATATACAAGTAGTTTTCCTTATCATATTGCTATATACCGCATAAAAATTATTGTTTTCAATGATATTAGCTATGTTATCGGTGATATATATGCTGTTTCCTTACAAATTTAAGTATAAAATCCGTTTTTTAGAATATTTGCCCTATAAGTACCTTACTTTTTAACCATTAAGCTAGTAAATAGAAGAGTAAGAGGGTTATTTATTGTGATATAACGGTATATTGCAAGCGTTTTTCATAGTTTCTTGTAAACTGTAGGTTATTGTATAATATACAAGTAGTTTTACTGATATATTGCTATAAACCTAAATGTAGTGTTTTTCAATGATTTAGCTATTTTATCAGTGATATATAGCTGTTTTTTTCCCTACAAATTGAAAGTATAAAATCCTTTTTTTGAATAATTTGCAAATATAAGTAAGATTACTTCATTAAGCTATTAATAGAAGAGTAAGAGGTTATTTATTGTGGATATAACGGTATATTGCAAGTCGTTTTTCATAGTTTCTTTTAACTTACCGTTATTTATATATACAAGTATTTTACTTAGGATATTGCTATAAAGCCATAAATGTAGTGTTTCATGATATTAGCTAATTATCGGTGATATATAGCTGTTTCCTACAAATTGAGTATAAATCCTCTTTTTGAATAATTTGCACCTATAAGTATCTATTACATTACATTAGCTATTAAATAGAAGAGTAAAGGAGGTTATGTATTGTGTATAACGGTAATATTGCAAGCTTTTTCATAGTTTCTTCTAAACTGTAGCGTTATTGTTATATACATAGTTTTTACGTATTTATTGCTTAACCCATAAAATGTATGTTTTCAATGATATTAGCTATTTATCGTAGAATTATACTGTTTTCCTACAAATTGAAGTATAAAATCCTCTTTTTAGAAATAATTGCACGCTATAAGTAGCTTACATAACATTAAGCTATTAATAGAAGAGTTAGAGGTTATATATTGTTTATAACGGTTTTTGCAAGGCGTTTTTTCATAGTTTCTCTAAACTGTAAGCGTTTATTGTAATATCTACAAGTAGTTTTACTTTATTATATTGCTATAAAGCCCATAAAATGTTAGTGTTTTGAATGATTTTAGCTAGTTATCAGTGATATATAGCATGTTTTTCCTACGAAATTGAAGTATCCCCTTCCTTTTTTTAGAATAATTTGCCCCTATAAGTAGCTTCATGACTTAAGCTAGTAAATAGAAGAGTAAGAGTTATTTTGTGATATAACGGTATATTGCAAGCGTTTTTCATAGTGTTTTCTGGTAAACTGTAGCGTTATTTTAATATATACAAATAGTTTTTACTTATCATATTGCTATAAAGCAATAAAAGGTAGTGTTTTCAATGATTTTAGCTAGTTATCAGTGATATATACCCTGTTTTCCTTACAAATTGAAGTATAAAATCCTCTTTTTAGAATAATTTGCAACCTATAAGTAGCTTACATTACATTAAGCTAATAAATAAAGAGTAAGAGGAAATGTAGCTGTGATAAAACGGTTATATTCCAAGCGTTTTTCATAGTTTCTTGTAAACTGTAGGCGTTATTGTATATATACAAGTAGTTTTACTTATCATATTGCTTATGAACCCATATAATGTAGGTGTTTTCATGATTTTAGCGAGTTATCAGTGTATATAGCTGTTTTTCCTACAAATTTGAAGTATAAAATAATCTTTTTAGAATAATTTGCACCTATAAGTAGCTTACATACATTTTAAAGGCCCCTAGAATAGAAGAATTAAGAGGTATTTCTTGTGATATAACGGTATATTGCAAGCGGCTTTTTCATAGTTTCTTGTAAACTGTAATCGTTATTGTATATATACAAGTTATTTTTACTTATATATTGCTATAAACCCATAAAGGTTAGTGTTTTCAATGATTTTAGCTAGTAGATCGGTGATATATAGTTGTTTTCCTACAAATTTTAAGTATAAAATCTTTTTTTTAAATACTTCGCACCTATATAAGTAGCTTATATACATTAAGCTATTAAATAGAAGAGTAAGAGGTTTAGTTATTGTGGTATAACGGTAGATTGCAAGCGTTTTTCATAGTTCTTCTAAACTGTAGCGTTATTGTATATATAAAGTTAGTTTTACTTATCATATTGCTTATAAAACCCATAAAAACGGTTTTCAATGATAATTAGGCTTATTTATCGGTGATATATAGCTGTTTTTCCTACAAATTGGAAGTAAATAAAATCCTTTTCTTAGAATAATTTGCCCCAATAAGTATCTTACATTACATAAGCTAGTAAATCGAAAGTAAGAGGTTATATTATTGTGATATAACGTATTATTGGCAAGCGTTTTTGTCATATTTTTCTTGTAAACTATAGCGTTATTTGTATATATATCCACTTAGTTTTACTTATCTTATTGCTATAAACCCAAAAATGTAGGGTTGTCATGATATTAGCTATTTATCGGTGATATATAGCTGTTTTCCTACAAATTGAAGTATCAAAATCCTCTTTTAAATATTTGCCCCTATAAGTTGCTTACATTACATTACAGCGTATTAAATATAATGAATAAGAGGTTATTTATTGTGATATAACGGTATAGTTGTCCAGCGTTTTTTCAGTAGTTTCTTGTAAATGTAGCGTTATGTATATATACAAGTAGTTTTTACTACTTATTATATTGCTATAAACCCATAAAAAGTAGTGTTTTCCAATGATTTTAGCTAGTTATCAGTGATATAAATAGCTGTTTTTCCTATAAATTGAAGTATAAAATCCTCTTTTTAGAATAATTTGCACCTATAAGTAGCTTCCATTAACATTAAGCTTTAATAGAATAAAGAAAAAGAAGAGTAGGAGGAAATTTATTGTGATATAACGTTTATATTGCATGCGTTTTTCATAGTTTCTTGTAAACTGTAGCGGTTATTGTTATATACAAGTAGTTTTACCTTATCATATTGCTAATAACCCATAAAAATAGTGTTTTCAATATATTAGCTATTTTATTCGGTGATATAAGCTGTTTTCCCTACAAATTGAAGTATAAATCCTTTTTTTCAGAATAATTTGCCCCTATACTACTTACATTACATTAATCAGTAAATAGAGTGTAAGAGGTTATTTTTTGTGATATAACGATATTGCAAGCGTTTTTTCATAGTTTCTGTAACTGTAGCGTTATTGTATACATACAAGTAGTTTTACTGATTATATTGCTATAAACCCATAAAAATGGTATGTTTTCAAGATTTAGGCTAGTCTTATCAGTGATATATAGCTGTTTTCCTTACAATTGAAGTATAAAATCTTTTTTTTTGATAATTTGCAAATTAAGTAGCTACATTACATTAAGCTATTAAATAGAAGAGTAATAGTTATTTTTGTGATATAACGGTATATTGCAAAGCGTTTTCATAGTTTTTCTTGTAAACTGTACCGTTATTTTATATATACAAGTAGTTTTACTTAGATATTGCTATAAAGCCATAAAATGTAGTGTTTTTCAATGATATTTAGTATTATCGGTGATATTAGCTGTATTTCTACAAATGCAGTATAAAATCCTCTTTTTAGAATAATTTGCCCCTATAAGTTCTTAATTACTTAAGCTATTAAATAGAAGAGTAAGAGGTTAGTTATTGGATATAACGGTATATGCCAGCGTTTTTTCATAGTTTCCTTGTAAACTGTAAGCGTTATTGTATTATACAAGTAGTTCTTACTTAATTATATTGCTATAAAACCCCTAAAATGTGTGTTTCCAATGATTTTAGTCTAGTTATCATGATATAATAGCTGTTTTCCTATATTGAAGTATAAAATCTCTTTTAGAATAATTTGCACCTATAAGTAGCTTACATTACATTAGGCTATTACATAGAGAGTAGAGGAAATTTATTGTGATATAACTTATATTGCATGCGTTTTTTTCATAGTTTCTTGTAACTGTATCGTTATTGTATATATACACGTGTTTTACTTATCTATTGCTATAACCATAAAAATAGTGTTTTCAAGATATTAGCTATTTACGGTGATATATAGGCTGTTTTTTCCACAATTGAAGTATAAATCCTTTTTTTTGAATAATTTGCAAATATAAGTAGCTTACATTACATTAAGCTATTAAATAGAAGATTAAGAGGTTCTTTATATTGTGATATACGGTATATGCAAGCGTTGTTCATAGTTCTTGTAAACTGTATATCCGTTATTTTATATATACAAGTAGTTTTACATTAGGATATTGGCTATAAAGCCATAAATGTAGTGTTTTCAATGATATTAGCTAATTATCGGTGATATATAGCTGTTTTCCTACAATTGAAGTATAAAATCCTCTTTTTAAAATAATTTGCACCTATAGTATCCCCCCCCCCCCCCCCACCCCCCACCCCCCAGCTTACATTACATTAACTATTAAATAGAAGAGTAAGAGGTTTATTTTTGTGATATAACGGATATTGCAAGCTTTTTCATAGTTTCTTCTAACTGTAGCGGTTATGTATATATACAAGTAGTTTTACTTATTATATTGCTATAACCCAAAAATGTAGTGTTTTCAATGATATTAACTATTTATCGTGATATATAGCTGTTTTTCTACAAATTGAAAGTATAAAATCTCTTTTTATAATAATTGCAGCTATAGTAGCTTACATAACCTTAAGCTATTAAATAGAAGAGTTAGAGGTTATGTATTGTAGATATAACGTATATGGCAAGCGTTTTTTTCATAGTTTTCTTCTAACTGTAGCTTATTTGTATATATCAAGTAGTTTTACTTATTATATTGGCTATAAGCCCATAAAATGAGTGTTTTGAATGATTTTTAGCTAGTAGCATTGATATATAGCTGTTTTTCCTACAAATTGAAGTATCCCATCCTTTTTTTAGAATAATTTGCCCCTATAATAGCTTTACATTACATTAAGCTAGTAAAATAAGAAGAGTAAGAGGTTATTTATTGTGATTAAACGGTATATTGCATCGTTTTTTTCTAGTTCTTGTAGAACTGTAGTCGTTTATTTTTATATATACAAATAGTTTTACTTATCATATTGCTATAAGCCCTAAAGGAGTGTTTCAATGATTTTGAGCTAGTTCTCAGTGATATATAGCTGTTTTCCCTAAAAAAACCTAAAAAATTTAAGTATAAATCCTCTTTTTTAGATATTTGCACCTATAAGTAGCTTACATATACATTAAGCTAATAATAGAAGAGTAAGAGGAATTTATGTGGTATACGTTATATTGCAAGCGTTTTCATAGTTTTTCTTCCTAAACTGTGAGGCGTTATTGGTATATATACCAGTAGTTTTACCTTATTTTATTGTATACAACCCATAAAATGTATTGTTTTTTCAATGATATTAGCTATTTATGGTGATATATATCTGTTTTCCTACAAATTGAAGTATCCCATCCTTTTTCTTGAATAATTTGCTCCTCAAGTAGATTACTTACATTAAGCTAGTAAAATAGAAGAGTAAGAGGTTATGTTATTGTGATATAACGGTATATTGCAGCGTTTTTTCATAGTTTCTTGTAAAACTGTAGCGTATTGGTATATATATACAAGTAGTTTTACTTTCATATTGCTATAAACCCCATAAAATGAGTGTTTTCAATGATATTAGCTATTTATCGGTGATATATAGCTGTTTTCCTACAAATTGAAGTATACCATCCTTTTTTTAGAATAATTTGCCCCTATAAGTAGCTTACATTACATTAAGCTATTAAATAGAAGAGTAAAGGTTATTTATTGTGATATAACGGTATATTGCAAGCGTTTTTCATAGTTTCTTGTAAACTGTAGCGTTATTGTATATATACAAATAGTTTTACTTATCATATTGCTATAAAACCCCTAAAATGGAGTGTTTTCAATGATATTAGCTATTTATCGGTGATATATAGCTGTTTTCCTACAAATGAAGTATAAAATCCTCTTTTTAGAATAATTTGCACCTATAAGTGCTTACATAACATTAAGCTATTAAATAGAAGAGTTAGAGGTTATTATTGTGATATAACGGTTTATTGCAAGCGTTTTCATAGTTTCTTGTAAAATGTAGCGTTATTTATATATACAAGTAGTTTACTTATTATATTGCTATAACCCATAAATGTAGTGTTTTAATGATTTTAGCTAGTTATCAGTGATATATAGCTGTTTTCCTACAAATTGAAGTATCCATCCTTTTTTAGAATAATTTGCCCCTATAAGTAGCTTACATTACATTAAGCTAGTAAATAGAAGAGTAGGAGGTATTTATTGTGATATAACGGTATATTGCAAGCGTTTTTCATAGTTTCTTGTAAACTGTAGCGTTATTGTATATATACAAGTAGTTTTACTTATCATATTGCTATAAACCCATAAAATTAGTGTTTTCAATGATATTAGCTATTTATCGGTGATATATAGCTGTTTTCCTACAAATTGAAGTATACATCCTTTTTTTAGAATAATTTGCCCTATAGTGCTTACATTACATTAAGCTATTAATAGAAGAGTAAAGGGTATTATTGGATATAACGGTATATTGCAGCGTTTTTCATAGTTTCTTGTAACTGTAGCGTTTTTTAACAATATGTTTGCTTACATTATCTATTAATGCATTAAAATAGATCAGTAATACGTGTTATTATTATTCAAGTGATTTATAACGCTAGTTATCAGTGATATAAATAGCCACGTTTTTTTGCATAGTTATTGCAAGCCAT
>JACEEZ010004850.1:0-10133 GCA_016584305.1 Chionoecetes opilio | reverse complement strand
TTGAAAAATTTTCCTTAAAACCCAGAACACCGGTTTACGCAGAAAAACTACAAAAAAAAGAAAAAATCATAGCACCCAAATTGAAAAGGGTAGCAGCACATTTTCCAGCTGCAGGGCCAGATGGTTTCCCCTGCCCCAGCTACAAAACCCCTAAATTTGGGCCCACCTGGTGAAAAAATTCTCTTTTTGTGCGCGGGATTTTTCCCAAAAGAACCTTAATCGAAAAAAAACTTAAAAGTATCAATGTATTCCCCAAATATATTGTGAAACCGCTAAAAAAAAATTTTTTTTGCTTAAGCCCTTGGGGTTTGTAGGGTTTGTACTTCCCAAGTTTTGAAAAAAGCTTTGAGGTTTAGGGAAAAACCCTGTAAGGGTCTTTCCCCAAAACAACGGGCCCGGCAAGGGTCTTCCTTCAATCTCCGCCCCCCGATAGGGGGGAAAACCCCTTTTCGGGCCCCCTTTTTAGTCCGGCAGTTAGTGAAATGGGGAAAAACATGCCGGATAAAAGCCCCAAAAAATTTTCAGGCACTCTACAGGCCTTCACCCTATGATTTTGGAGGGGAGAAAAATGATCCCATCACTCAGATGGCTTTAAGGGAACGTTCTTTATTTTTTTGACATTTGAATGTGGAAAATTGGGAAAAAGGGGTTTTTTTAAAATGAATATTAAGGAACTGTTTATTGGATTGCAAGTTATCTGATTTTTATTTTTTTAATAACCCCAGAACAAAAATTTTCCCCAATAGGATTGTCAAAAAAAAAACAAAAAATTCCCAAATTCGGGTTTTCAAAACGTTAAAACTCCCCCTGCGGAAAATCGCGAAATGCCTTTGTAGTTTATTAGCGAAAAACAAAATTTAAAAACTTTACCCCTTGCAAATTAAAAAAATGAAAAGGGGAAAATCTACTGACGGTCCCATTTAGGGAAAAATAAGAAATTTTTAAAAGTATTATAAAAACAATCAGTTTTTCCCCGGTACAGCTGGGGAAATTTGCCAGGGCTTTTTTTAAAAAACCCAGAAACACAAGGGCAGGTATGATTCAAAAATTGAAATTTGTGTTTTCTTTCTCACTTTTGAAAGCCCCCACATTTCGGGGGCATTTCCAGCGGGCTTTCTTCCCAGGGAAACATTTTTCCCCCCACAACCTGCAGACTTTGCAGGAACACTTAAAAGGGTTCACTTACAGCCTTTGCTGCCGCGGGGCTGCGAGCCCAAAAAGGGAAACCCAGGATTTTGTTTCTGTTTCCCAGGCCCAAACCCGAAACCCTTCAGCAGTTGGGGTCGTTTTTGGGGAGGTGAAGGTTTTTCCAGATCCCAGCCTGGACACTGCCACGCTTGGTGTGCTCCCCAGCAGGGCCGTTGAGTTGGGGGAATTTTCTCCATGGTTCTTTTTTCGGGCCCAAAAACATTTCCCTTTCTTGTTTCCCATTCCCCGAACCAGAGGGCTGGTCTTTTTATATAAGACTGTAAAAACTTTCCCCAGCACCCGGGGAACTCCGGCAACCCGGTGATTTGTGCATGTGGATTTTCTACGATGAATTTGAAGGCATCTGTGACTTCGGGAAAGGCACCCCCATGTTCCCCAAAACCGATTTTTTCCCCCCTTTTCCCAAAAAAAAGAAAAAGTCGTACCACCCCCGTGAAGCGTGGAACACGGGTAGCCCCCTGGGGACTTCCTTTGAAGAGTACTCCCAGGGGCTTTGATGTGTAGGAAAGGAAGTTTTTGGGCCCACTGCCGAAGGGGGACCCAGATGCCCACCCAGGATATTTGTTGGCTAGAAAGTGATACTTCCCGATGAGGAGGACAAAAAACTTTCAGTATCCCCCGGTTTGCGTACCAAGAATGGGGTTTGTTTAAATCTCTGGGGGCATTTTGAGATGGACCACAATTCTTGTTCCTGCCTCTTCGGGGTCCATGGCGGCATCAAAGTGGTCAGTGCCACTGCGGGACTACAGAGGCCCAGAAGTTGCAAAGCCCTGTTCCTTTGGGGAAGGTAGGGATACAATCTTTCTGATGGGGAACGGGGAAGAGTTTCTCCCTTTGTTTTGGGGCCCACGCGGAAAATTTGGGGGCCAATTTGCCTGGGACCTTGGTTGGCCTGCCATTTTCCTTCGTACCCCTTTTTCCCCGTTTCCCCTTGGTTGATTCTTTGTTTAACTTTTGGCCCAGGTACCTGTCCAACCACATCTACTTTTAATAGGGGGTTTTCCATTTGCCTCATGAGGGTTGGGGAAAAAAACCACCCCAAACTGCAAAATTTCGCCCAAATTTTATGACCCAGTAGGGGGGAGGAGGGACCACAGCAGCACCATGAGCACCAAAACCATAAAAATGGCCAGGGGGTTCTTTTTTTGCGTCTTTGGGCCAAAATGTTGGGGAGATCGGACTTTTTCCCCCTTGTCGCAGTTCCCCTTTTTTTCCCACCCCAAAGGGGAAAGGGGGGTAGGGTGATTCTCACCCTTGAAAAAGGGGTTGTCCAGGCCCCCAAACACGGTGCTGTGGGGACAGTAGAGAGGGGAAAAGGGGGCCAGGGTTCCCCTTTCAGCATGGGAACATTTTGGTCCGACCTGTTACTTTCGTTTTTTGGTGTTGGCGATCGCCCCCGGGGGGGAAATTTGTTTTTTTTAATTTGGGTCATGGAGGAGTGTGTAGCATCTGTCAACACGATTCTTGTAGGGTTAAAAGCTTCTTCCCAAAACGGCCCTACGGGCCCGGACTGTTTTGGACAACGGGATGGTCGAGGGAAAATTCCGGGGCCAAGTGCCGGGAGTTCGGGGTTTTAACCCTTTGAAGGGGTTTTTTCCCCATCCATTGTTTGACCTGGAAAAAGGGGTCCAAGTTTGTTTTCTGGTGGGCTTCTGGGTAGATAGACCCCCCCCCGTGAGGGTTTAAAATGGTCATCATTTGGGGGTCGGCTACTGCCCCCCAAAACTCTGCCAGGAGTCGCCCCTGCCCCGGGGTTCCCGAAAACCAAAACCCATTTCCCCTGAAGGCAACTGGGTTTCGGAAAGGGCCCCAAACGTTTTCCTTTCCCCTTTGCAAACCCTCGTGTTTTTTTTGGGGGTTGGGTCAAGGGTATAGTGGAAAAACCTCTTGGCTTTTTTCGAAAAACACCCAGTTGCCTTTGGACTTCGAATTTGGTGTTGAACTGCTGGGGGGGCAGACTCTCCGGTCCCTGATTTTGCCCCGGGGAGCCACCGGGCCCATAGTTTGGGGGTTTCCAGAGCAAAAAAAGGGGGAACCATGGAAACAAGAGCTTTCAGTTTTTCTAAACTTTATAAGGGGAAATCTTTTCTCTGTGGCACGTACAAAGCAGGGCCAAGAATTCCAGCCGCAGGGGTTATCAAAAAAAAGGGTTTTCAAAGGTTTTGGGGAAGGGAAATCGTTTGCCCCCTTCAAAATCATAGTTTGGGGACCCTTTTTAGAATGCCTGAAAAAATTTTGGTGCTTTTATCCGGCAGTCCCCATCCTCTTGAAATCTGGCCCCTTACGGCCCCACTACTCCCCTTTTCCATGCTGGTAAATGGGCACTGAGCCTATGTGTGCCCCTTTGGGTCTTTTCCCCAGGTAAAGTAGGGGTTGCCAAAATTTAAAACGGCTAAAAAATTTAGCCCCCTTTTTTTAATTTGGCACCGCCCAATTGGGAAAACCCCGTTTTTTTGTGAAATGAAACCCAAAAGGGGATAGGGCCCCGCTTTTCGGGTTAAACACTGTAAACACCAGTTAGCCCCTACCCCCTGAAAATCCGAGTGATAAGTCCCTACAAGCCTTTCAGCAAGTTGTGATTTATACTAAGTTTGGGAGGATTATTGGATCCCCCAGTCTGACGTTAAAATATTTTAAAAGGGGGGATTTTGGGTAAATTAAAACCCCGTGGGCAGTCAGAGGCAGATGGAATTTTAAATTGATAAAGTAGCCTTATGAAGTTGGTAGATAAAAAACCCCGGTAAAGATAAAACCCCTAAAAAAATGATCGCTGAAAAGATCAAATTTAAAAAAACTTGGAGTGAGGGTGAAAATCCCGACCCCGCCTAGGAAAAAAAGTTTTTGAGGGCCCGGAAAAAGAGTAAAAAGTATTAGGATTTATTTTCCAGAAGTTTTTTAAAAGTAAAAAGTGCCCGAAGTTATTTAAAAAATTTATCCCGGCTCTAGTCCCGGCCCCACCTTTGACTAGCCCGGTTTTTGTTTTGGTTAAAATTTCGGATGGATATAGGGTTGTTAGAAAAAGTGCAGAGAAAAGGGTTTACCAAAAGATACAAGGGGGTACGTTTAAATTTTGTTATGAGAGGAGATTGAATTTTTTAAAAATTTTAAACCCCTCGAGAGAGCAGGTAAGGGGCCCCCTTTATTGAAGTTTTTTAAGTGGATAAAGGGGGTTAATTAAAAGGGGAGGGGAGGGAAAAATTTCTTTCGGCTTTTAACCAAAGGGTTTTTTAAAAAAGAAAATAACCCGGGTTCAAGCTGGAAAAGCGTAGAAATTTTGAAAGGAAATAGGGAAAAAAAATGGTTACAAATAGGGTGGTGAAGAATGGAAGGGCTCAGTAGGGCAGGGAGTTAGGCGAAACATTGGGAGCTTTAAAGGGGGGGGATAGGTTCCCGGATGGGGGTGAAAGGTGGATGTAGGGATTTTTAGGTGACCGGAACTCCACGTGTTTTGGGCCCCGGGCCTCTTGTAAACTTCCTTTTTTTCTTATGTTCTAACCCAAACTCTGTGGGCCTTAAAGGGACTCAAAAATGGCCCTAAAATTTCACCCCCCACACAAAAGGGGGGAGCCCAAAAGGTTTGGGGGAAGAAAATATAGACCAGTGTACTAAAAATCCCCCTTGATCAAAATAATGGAAAAAACCAATCCCATCCCAGCTGGTGAACTCCATGGGGAAAACATTGGAGCACTTCATGAAGGTCACCCTGGCTTCAGGGCAAGGGGGGTTCCCGCCCCTCACAATGGCGGGCTCATTTCCCGAAAGTTTTTCAGGACATTAGGATGGTGGAAAAATTGGATGTCATTATCCAACTTTGCCAAAGCATTTGATAAGCGGGCCCCCGGGATTCTTTCCCCCAAGATAAAAAAGCTCGGGTAAATGGAAAACTGGAGAAAGGGGACATGGCTTCCTTTCCGAAAGAAACAAACGGTGTGGTCGAAGGGGAAACATCAGATGCCCGCCGTTTTTGTCAGCGGGTGTCCCTCAGGGGTCGGTCCTAGGCCCCCTTTCTTTTTCCCATTATGTAGGGGTAGAGATCAAGATCTGGCCCCACTCGACCGTAAGCCTTTGCCGACGACCCCGGTTAACCCCCCCGAAAATTTTGGCACAAAAGATACTAAACTTTCTCCAACAAGACTTTGATAAAAGTGGGGGAGACAGGGAAAAATAGGTCCTGAATGGAGAAAAGGGTTTAGTTGTTAAAATTTTGGAAAAAGAGTTTAAATCAAAACCTAAAAAAAAAATTTCCATTGGGGCCAAAGGAAAAAGTAGCCAAGCTGTGGTTAAGGGTTTGGGTGTCAAAATGAGCCCTGAGCTGCCTTTTTTATTCAATCCTATCAACAACAGCAAAAGCAAGGCAGCATCAGGCTGGATCCTAAGGATTTCCAAAACCCGGGGGTACCCGGGGTATCAACTCTTTGGAAGGCCCCTGGGTACCACGCCCGGGAAAACTGCCCGCTGCTTCTGGTCACACATAAAAATATCTGAAATGGGCTGCGCTAGAAACCTCCCCCAAAAAAATTTCCCCAAACAAAATCCACGGAGTTTAAACTTTAAAATTTTGGGGGAGACTCAGGAAATGCACCTGTTTTCGCTTCCCGAACGCAGAAAAAAAGATACGTGTCATTTTTGTTTGGGAAAATTTTGGGAGAACAGGGGGACCCAAAAAACCCAAAGTGCAAGAAACAGCACAGCCAAAAGGAGAGGAAGGCTTTTGGCCCCGCGTGTGCCCCCCCCCAGGAGGGCAGGCTGTTTCTGCGTGGCACCACCCAGGAGAGGCAGGCTGTGTTGCGTGGGCACCAACCCCCCGGGGAGGGGGAAGGGGGTGCTGCGGGTGCACCACCCCAGGAGAGGAAAGGGTGTGCTGCGTGTGGGACCACCCAGGAGGGGGAAGCTGTGCTGCGTGTGCCCCCACCCCAGGAGCATTTTATAAAAGGCCCAGAAAAAAACACCAAGTTTTACCCTTAGTGCTTTCAAGATTTTTCCAAAAAAAAGCGGTTTACAAATTTGGGGATCCATTCTCAGCTGCGTCGATAAACTGACGAAAAATTTTTCAAAAGGGAAGGATCCAAAGGGAAGGTTTGCTCACGAGTTGAAATTGGGACATTTTAAAACAGAACCAAACTTCCCCACACAAAATTTGGGAGCAGGTTTTTTTTTTACTTTTTTTTATTCTAAGAGACATTTTTTCTTTTAGGTTCCGTCGCAAATCAATAGTTTCGGGGAAAATTGAAAAATTTTTTTGGGAGGGGGGGAAAAAAGTTCCTTTGTTTACAAAAACCTCCCCCTTCCTCTTCTTTTGACCCCGCATCGCTTTTGTTTGGAGGGGGCACCCGTGGCTAAAACCCCAAAAAGTTCTATATCTCCGAAAATATTGAAATATTTTTAAACTATTTAAATTATTAAAAAATCACGGAGAAAAAAAGTTCTTTAGAATACAATAAATTAAAAATTTTAAAAAACCCTGCCCTATTTTGTTTTTCCCCATTAAATATTATTAAAAAAAAGGGATTCCCCATTTTTTTTCCTCCCCTTTTTCTGATTATCTTTTCTTCCTTTTTCTTTCCAAATTTTTCCCCTATTCCCCCTTTTCCCTTTTTTCGTTCGTATCTAAAACCCTCTCTGTGCTTTTTTTTCTCATTTCTTCCTATTTTCCCCCCTTGCATTTTCCTCCCCGAATCCTTTTCCCCCTTTGATCCTAAAGCCTTCTCCTTCCCCTTTTCTTTTTCCTACCTTTTCCCCCCCCCCCTTCCCCCCTCGCCCGGCCAAACAAGCCTGAAAGGGCACGGTCCCAACCCCTTCTTCCCCCTTTTCGTTTATTTGGAAGGGGCTTTTTTGATACTTAAGGGACACGGGGAAACCTTATTTAAAAAAGTCTCCTCTCTCTGTGTTCAAGGTAATTTTATATATGAAATAGTTAAAAAAATCTCAAAGATGAGAGGGAAACCCAAAAAAAAAAAAACTTTCAACATTGTTCCTGTTTACTGAGGGACACCAAAAGGGTGTAGTGCGTGACATTGTGCCCTCGGGCGTGGAGGAGGGAAAGGCGGAATTTAAAACACTGTCTTCCACTAAAAAGGGGTATCACGCCACTTCAAGAGCGAAAAAATCGTACAAATTTCATTGGAGTTCTGTTTCTTTTACCCTCTTGGAAAACTTATTTAGAAGAAGACTTCCCTTTATTGACCTTCAAAACCCCATGGAAAAAGTCTTCGCCCATGCACAGGGAAAAACTTAAAGTGGGCACACCTACTATAAAGAAGGGAAAACACTACCCAAACGTTTGAGGCATTACGCTAACCCCAAAAACAACTTATCAAAACAGTGCAAAAAACCTTTAAAAAGGTAATGAAACGAGTGTTGAAACTGTCAGACCCCATGTCATTGAAGATTTAATAAACCATTTGGGGAAATTTTAAATTTTGTTTCCCTTAGAGGGACAAAAAGCCCGAACCCCTTTTTCGAAGGACGAGAGGCTTTTTGAAAAATATAAAAGCTTTAATTTTTTTTTTTTTTTTTTTTCCCATCTCTCTCTGTGTTTTTAATTTAAGGCTGTAAAATTTGTCTGCAGGCGGTAATGCAATAGCGCGGTGTTCCTGTGCCTCAATAACGGGGGATTTTACTAGATCTGATTTATGGCGGCCAAAAGGCACAGTACATTATGAGCCCTAGCGGCGGACGTTTTCGTGGGTTGCCATTGTAGAAATTGCCAATGGCTGCGGGTATTTATTATTATTCATATATGCTTTTTTAATATTTATCTGATTTAAGATTATTTTCTGTGCTGGTTGGAATATGAATGGCTTGATGAAAGGTAGTTTTTGAATGCTCTCTCCCGCCTGTGTCGAAAGGTCTGGCTGGTGAGTATATTTTGCTTGTCTTTCTTTTGTTTCGGTGAAATGTTCTATTGATAGCTTATATCGTCAGCCAAGTTGTCAATACTAGAGTGGTCTGATATGAGCCGTTATCTTCTCCTCTCTCTCTCTCTCTCTCCTCTCTCTCTCCTCTCTCTCTCTCATCTCTCTCCCTCTCTCTCTCTCTCTCCTCTCTCTCTCCTCTCTCTCTCTCTCTCTCTCTCTCTCTCTCTCTCTCTCTCCTCTCTCTCTCTCTCTCTCCTCTCTCTCTCTCCTCTCTCTCTCTCTCTCTCTCTCTCTCTCTCTCTTCTCTCTCCTCTCCTCTCTCTCTCTCATCTCTCCTCTCTCTCTCCTCTCTCTCTCTCTCTCTCTCTCTCTCTCTCTCTCTCTCTCTCTCTCTCTCTCTCTCTCTCTCTCTCTCTCTCCTCTCTCTCTCCTCTCTCTCTCTCTCTCATCTTCATAAAAATCCGAGACACATCCACGATTTCAAAGTCGCTCAAGGCTGTGATATAAAACACCCCAAAGGGCGGGTCCTTGGGTAAGGCTGGGACCCTACACACCACACACAGCCCCTCCCCCTGCTCAAGAGGAACAATGACTGCCCGCATTAGTCAGTTAAAGATCTCGATCTTTGAGTGGGAATCGAACGTGGGACCACAGAGACGCGTTATTGGCCACAGACCCAGAAATAAAAAAGTTTATGCTGTGTGGCGTATGCGTGTGTACGTGTGTGGTGTGTGTGTGTGTGTTATTATGAGGGGAAGGTAGGTGGGCAGATGGACGAGGAGAATAGAGTGATACGTTTTGCAAAAGGTGTTGCAAAAATAACACGTATACAATGCAATTCTTTTTTTTACATTGTGTCGCATCACTTTTTTGAACGGTTTGTCATAGATAATTACCCTTTATATCAGAGAGCAGAGTCACACAATGTCAACTCAAATAAAAACAGGCGAAATATAAGCGTAAACGACATAAATCTTGCTGTTACGTTCACTTTTACTGTCAATACCTTTTTGTTCTGTACATGAAATGTTTATGGTGCTTTACTATGATCAATTCGACATATGTAAAGTTTGCATTCATTCAACAGCCCCGTATTTAACTATTTATATAACGATTATACTTTGGGCATGAGAGTGAATGGAATAATCACACACACAAACACACACACTTTTATATTTGGGTACCTATTTCAGTTCTAGGTACGAACAGGCTATTGTACAGATACCTTCCCTAAGGGTATCGTGGAAGACCCAGTAATCGAACTCGGGCTCTCTTCCATGCGAAGCGAGCGTGCCGCCACTACACCACTGTACCGGTAATGCCTTAAAAGTAAAGTCTGTACTCGGGTCTCAGAGCGGACGTTTATCATCGGAAATCTGGAGATCATCCTAACATCCACTGGACGTGTTTGGCGAGAGCGAAATACTTAATACTTATTTCATGAGAATAATAATGGGTTTTTTTTTATATTACCGCTTCTAAACGAAGTCTTTTATCATCACTGCTAAGACTCTGCATGTTTTCCTTCCTTTCAGTGCATCTGTAGCACAATGATGCTTGTTTGTACTAATTCAGTCTTCAAAAGTTTTCTTAATTCCATTATTTTTGCTTTAGCCAATTTTTGTCTTCCTCCTACATTTCTTTCCTTTCTCCTCCCGCGGATGTGCTACCCGACGAGCAGCACATTCGTCTTAGGCGCCGAACAAACGCCAATGGGGAGAAGTCCTTCGTCTTTGTCACGGGAGTCCCTCATGTCTCCCCGGGTATTGAGCTGCTGTGCACGCAGTCATCAGGTGAAACTCGGGACTAAGTACAAGCTGAGAAGGAGTGAGCTAAAGTGTGCGTGAGAGCAGGGACGCGGGGGCTGAAGGAAGAGTTAAGGGTTGAGGAAGAGCCGCAGGATACGGAAGGCTCAAGGTACAAGGATAGCGTGGAGGAAGGAAGAAAAAGTTACGGCGGGGCAGGAGGAGATGCAGGAGGGTACGAGAGGCTACGTGGTAAAGAGATAGGAGGAAGGATGAGGCAACGAGATTCCCTCCATAAATCTCGCGTTACGGGTGAAAAACT
>JACEEZ010004849.1:62500-70000 GCA_016584305.1 Chionoecetes opilio | reverse complement strand
GGGGATACCTAAAACCAAAACCTAACCAAACCCTTAACCACAAAGTATCCCTAACCAAAACCAAAAAACCAAAAAGTATACCTAACCAAACCCTAAAAAACCTAACCCCCACAAGTATACCAAACCCCCAAAAACCTTTAAAACCCAAAGTATACCAAAACCTAACCTAACCTAAACCAACCAAAAGTTACCAAAACCAAAACCCTTAACCACAAAGTTTCCCAAAACCTAACCTTAACCAAAAGGGTAAAACCAAACCCAAACCCAAAACCCTTTAACCACAAAGTTAAAAAAACCCTAACCTTAACCCCCAAAAGTATACCAAAACCAACCAAAACCTTTTAACCCAAAAGTATCCCAAAAACCAACCAACCTTAACCAAAAAGGGTATACCTAAACCAACCAAAACTGGACTTAAAATTTTTTTGAGGCACCTAATTTTTCATGGGCGGTCGTGGGGGTTTAAAAACCAAAGGGCTGGGGCGCACGCTGGAAACTATACAGATGAAAAAGATAAAAAAGCAAACAATCCCAGGCGGTGTTAATTTCAGTAAAAGCCTGAAGGTTTGAGTTCCAAAGTTTTTCCAGGGTTTTTTTTGGGGTGGGAAGGGGTGCGGTTGCGGGGCTTTGTGTTTTGGGAAGGAAGCGTGTGTGCAGGCGTGTGGGGGGGAAGGAGGCGTGTGGGGAGGCGTGTGGGGGGAAGAGTGTCGGTGTGCAGGCTTTAAGTGTGGGAAAGGGTTGGTGGGGGAAGGCGTGTGTGGGGGACGGAGGGGGAGGGGGCCCGGGGGTGGTGGGGGGAAAAGGTGCGGAGGGCAGGCGTGTGTGTGGGACGGGGGCCGTGTGGGGGGGAAGGAGGGTGTAGGGCAAGGGGGTTTTTTGTTTTTTGTGGGGGAAGGGAGGCGTTGGGGTGGGGGGAAGGGTGTCGGTGTGGGGTTTTGTGTGTGGGAAGGAAGCATGCTGCACCCATAAAGGTTTGCATGCATGTGGCTTTTATAGAAAAAAAAAAACTATCAGAAAAACCCCCAAAATTTATCTTAAAGGGTATTTTATTATATTTATCTTTTGTTTTTTACGTTGGGCCCCTGATCAGCGCGGGAAGGAAAAGGGGGCCCCCCCCTGATGCTACGTCACGGAGCCTGAGCCTGAGCGTCTGCAAATCTTTAGTGCGTTTTTAGAAAAACCGGGGGGGAAATTTTCAGATTTTGATTGCGGGTTATTTAAAAAAAGGCCCCGGGCGGAAAACAAAAAGTGGCGAGTATTTTTGATATACTCGTCAATGGCTATTTTATTTGATTGGGATTTAAAAACAGGAATGAGAAATGGTTTGGGCGATTACTTTAAGGGGTACGGTTTCCCCACACTAGACACTTTGTAAAAGATAGAAGTAGTAGTAGAAAGTAGTAGTAAATAGTAGTAAATAAAATGGGAGTAGTTATTTTTGGCTAGTAGTAGTAGTAAGGGGAGGGGAGTAAATCGGGGAAATAGTTGGTAGTTGTAGTAGTAAATAGTGGTCTAGTAGTAGGGAGTAGTAGTAGTTAGTAGTTTGTAGTAGTAGTAGTAGTTTGTAGTAGAAAATAGTTAGTAGGTTTTTGGGTTTTGTAGTGGTTTTAAATGGTATTAGTTTTATTAGTAGAGTAGTAGTAGTAGTAGTAGTAGTAGTAGTAGTATGGTAGTAGGGAGTGGGTAGTAGTAGTAGTAGTAGTAGGTGGTATTAGTGGTGGTAGTAGTAGAAGTAGTAGTAGTAGTGTGTAGTTAGTATTTGTTTGTAGTTAGTTTAGTAGTAGTAGTTGGTATTAGTTTGGGGGTTTGTAAATAGTAGTAGTAGTAGTAGTTTGTAAGTAGTGGTATAGTAGGTAGTAGTAGTAGTAGTAGTGGGAGTAGTAAAAAGTAGTAGTAGTAGTAGTAAATAGTGGTTAGTTTGTAGAGTTTAAGTAGTAGTAGAAAATTTTTAGTAGTGTAGTAGTAGTAAATAGTAGTAGGAGTGTAGTAGTGGGAGTAGTAGTAGTAGGGAGGGAAAGGGGGGGGGTTTTTAGTATAGTAGTGTAGTAGTTTTTAGTATTAGTAGTAAATAGGGAGTAGGGCAGTAGTAGTAGTAGGTTTGTTTGTAGTAAATAGTAAATAGGGGAGTAGTAGTAGTAGTTTGTTTGTTTGTAGTAGTAGTGGTAAATGGTAGTATATATATTTTACATTTGTTAATTGATAAATCAAATGAATTTTTTTAAATATTTTAAAGATGAAAAGGGGTTTTTTTTAAAAATATTTCTTCTTTGGAAACCCTCTTTTGTAAGGGCAAAATTTTTAAAAATTTCCCCCACTGCCCAATAACATGTTCACTCATGTTATAATGAATAGCAACCAAATATTAACTGCTGATATAATGACTAACAACCAAATATTAACTGCTGATATAATGACTAACAACCAAATATTAACTCCTGATATAATGAATAGCTTTCTTAATCTTATCTCTGCACTGTTATCTCTATTGAGGAATGTTATCAAGTGTTTTTGTTAAGAGGCATCACTTCACACTCTCCAATAAGCACTCAAAGATATATATCACAAAAATAAATGACAAATGTTTTCCTCCTCACTGCCCAATAACATGTTCACTCATGTTATAATTAATAGGAAATAGGAACAGCTGATATAAGAACATAAGAACATAAGTAAATAAGGAAGCTACAAGAGACTGTGAGACCTACACGTGGTAGTTCCTGTATATAATTAATAGCTTTCCTGATCTTATCTCTGCACTGTTATCTCTATTGAGGCATGTTATCAGGTGTATATTGAGAGGCATCACTTAACACTCTCGAATAAGTACTCTAAGAAACACACACACACACATACACACACACACACTGCTTAACCCCTTGAGACCCAGAACGTAATTTCCATTGTAATTCGGGTACCATTACACGATTTTTAGTGAGTATAAGCAATATTTTATAGCTATGACCTGTTTAGTATCCTTGTCGACTAACTTTTTTGGTATATACAGTTACTTTTCGTAATTTTATGGCTAACAACAGAAGATTTTATATAGCAAAGGAAAGATCTGGGCGTGAAGGGGTTAACAGTTCAGGCATTTCACAGCACTAGAAAATATAAGTAGGTAAATATTGCCTTGGATAACTGACACCACTGTAATTCTGTAGTAAAAATCTTATGAAAACTGTAACATTAAGTCGATATATCACAAATTTACTTACTACGTACCGTCAAATAACACTAGTCGCCACTGCACTAATGTCGCCAGGAGTCATATGTTACGAATTTTAGCATCACTACAGATTTGTATGTGCCACTAAAGACATGTACATATTATAAACTACTGTGCATGCCTCTTCAGTGACACATACAAATCTACAGTGATGCTAAAATTCGTAATATATGGCACATGGCGACATTAGTGCAGTGGCGACTATAGTGTTATTGACGGTAGGTGTTAAATACAAGGCTATGGAGGGGACATCAAACAACTTCCTCGCCTTTAAGACAATCCTATGTAAATAAGACACTTTAAATTATCTCAAGTTCCCGTTTGGTATATTTTTTCTTCTCTTCCTCTCTCTCTCAAATCTTTTTACTCATGCTTGCCTCTCCCTCTCTCTCTCTCCCGTCCCTATAAACCCTGTATGATGCCCTGCCTAGGTGACAAATGTATGGTCAATTACTGGAATGGACTCAGTCGTCAGGTAGTTAGTACGGAGTCAATAGGGAGCTTTAAAAGGAGGCTGGACAGTGTTAGGGATGCAAGGTGGATGTAGGTAGTGTTAAGTAACAGGAACTACCACGTGTAGGTCTCCCAGCCTCTTGTAGCTTCCTTATCTTATGTTCTTATGAGATACAGGTAAGGTGGGAGATAAGGCCTGTCCAGCATCCCTCTTATCACCTATCTGGTCCTGCCCTAGGTAAGCCTTAGATAACAGGGATAAGATAAGGCCTTAGAATCCCTCCCACTGTCCTGTCTGTAGGTAAGGCACAGGTAAGGTGGCTGAGATAAGGCCTACCCAGCATCCCTTATTGACAGCCCGGCCAGACACAACATCAGGGCGGTCACTCTACACGCCCATCAGCCCACCACACACGCCCACACGCCCCCGCTCACGCCCACACCACACCCACACTGCTCCTACTTACCCCATGTTAATGTTTTCAATGGTCATTTACGCCTCTGCTCTGAGTTATTTCCTTAAAAGATTTACACTTGGAGGACCAACGGCTACGATACCACATAAGGACGCAGACTCGCTGTAATGATTATTGCCCTTCGGAGTCTAGCCTCGCCAGGGGATTCCAAGCCTTTTAAACGCCGCCAGACAGGGATGCTGCGGCGCACTAAGGGATTCGACACTATACAGCCACCGCCTTCTGTTCCCAACTCTCCTCTAGGCAACACAGAGGGCGCCCTAGTACTAAGGTTTGCGGCCTTTATACTTAGGCAGCGCAAGGCAAAATGGTCAGTATGGCTCAGGCCTTATGATGGGGAAGGTGTACGCCAGGTATACCGCGCCGCCCGGCTGATCCAATACACAACACCCTCTCTCCCTCTCTCTCTCTGTAATGATTGCCAAATATACGTCATAGCTGATGTATATATGTATGTACTGATGAGAAGCCGCCAAGATATCAGTACTCCTTCCCACATGTACGAAGCGGTCGCCAAAAAAAAATCGATAGGTATACGATTGTAGGTTCAGCGCAATTTGACTTTTTTCTTTAATGCAGTTCTAGTTTTGGGTACATATACTGATTATTTATTTTATATAATGTAGCCTTTATGTGCCTATGTGCTCTCAGGGATCGCGGTAACATCACAACTGCTGGATTAAATACCGATCGATAGCACCTCATTCTTGCCAAACTGTTTTCACTATCATAAGAACATCATAAGAACATGAGAAAATAAGGAAGCTACAAGAGGCCGCGAGACCTACACGAGGTAGTTCCTATTACTTAACCCCTTAACGGCAAAATCTTTCCTTCGCCAAATAAAATTGTCTGTTGTCGAGCCATAAAATTACGAAAAGTAACTGAATATACCAAATTAGTTAGTCGACAAGGATACTAAACAGGTCATATCTATAAAACATTGCTTATATTCACTAAAAAGCGTCTAATGGCACCCAAATTACAATATAAATTACGTTCTAGGCCTCAAGGGGTTAAAAGGAGGCTAGATAATTTCATGGATGGGGATGAAAGGTGGATGTAGGTAGTATTAAAGCTCCCTCATGACTATTGACTATCAACATAATATTAGTCAATGAATAGCTCTATTATTAACCCCGTATATACCCCCTGCAATTTCCCCGGGTTTTTTTGGGGGGGTTTGGGGGGTTGGGGGGTTTTGGGGGTTTTCGAAAAAAACCGCTAAAAAAAAAAAATTTAAGGAACAAAAGGGGGCCCAGACCTAAGGGGGTTTTATTTTTTAAAAAAATTTTAAAAATTTTTGAAAAGAAAAAGAAAAATACTAAAAAAATACCACCGGCCCGGGTCTTTCATAAAAACACCCCTTCTATGAGGCCAATAAAAGGACAAAAAAAAAACATAAACTGGTTTAAAGGTTTCCTCCCTAAACGGCAAGCCCTCCTTTATCCCCCACCCTCTTCACCCTTCCTTTCCCCCCCTTCATCCCCCATCTTTTTATTTCTGATGCCCCCCTAATCCCCTGTCTCTAAACCATCCCATTCCTTTTCTTTTTTCCACATATTTACTCTGTCCTGTTTTCACATCATTAACATTACTTTTTATTTTTTAAATTTTGCCGTTGAGAAAAGAGATCGAGAGAAAAGAGAAAAAAGGGAGAAAAAACGTGTTTGTTGACGGGATATATACCTGGAAAATTTAAATTTCCCTACCAGGCCCCCAACCTACCAATCCAGTCGGGAAAATTAAAGAAAGTCGTGAAAAAACTGTAAAAAGTTGCAGAAATATGAAGGATGCAAATGTGGAGAGGAAAGAAAAAGGAGTTTATGACATGGAATAACCACAAAAAGCGTCAAAGGAAAAAGGATTAAAAAGATTTTTAAAAAGAAGAGAGAAAGAGTAGATTGCCTGTTGATATTTCTCGTATCGGCTCACCTCTCTTGTCCTACATCTTTGAAATAAACTATGTTTTTAAACAAAATTTTTTCCTATTATTTTGTTTGAGAAAAAAAAGAAAGGAGGGAAGGAAAAAGAAGGGAGAAAGGGGAAGAGGGAAGAAAAGAAGAAGAGAAAAAGAATGAGTGGGGGGGAGGTAACCTACGTACTAACTATAAAAAATTGGTTTGGCCATCTTGGGATGTTTTTCGCTGATTTTTCCGGGTTTCTCCCTTTTCTGTTAATACCTGGCTTAAAAAATTTAGGGTTTGGGAACTAAAATAATGTATGGATATCCTATTTTTATAGGTTCAAACTTCTGTAAGATAAATAATAGCATCAGTCTTCCGGGTAGAAAATTATTTGTACCATACGAATTAATTGTATATACTGTTAATTCAAAAATACTTTAAGTAGACACATCTGGATTTGTACTACTGACTTAAGCCTTAAAAACTTTAGGTATATTAAAATCGTTGTACCCATAAAATTACGAAAATAATTTTAATATACCAATTATAAGGGGACAAATTAACAGGCATATTTAAACACCTATATCTTAATTAATCTTCTATTTCTATACATGAAATTCTCTTCTCCGGTTTTCCTTCTGCTCCTTGTGAAAAAAAAAATTCCAGACCTTCCCCTTTATTTTCCTCTTCTTCTCCCTTTCCCCCATCTCTCTTCTCTCCTCCTCTCTCTCTCTCTCTCTCTCTCTCCTCTCCCCTTCTCTCCTCTCCTCTCTCCTCTCTCTCTTGAAAAAAAAAAAAAAAAAAAAGGAAGAATCCTCTCTCTCTCTCTCTCTCTCCTCTCTCTCTCCCTCTCTCTCTCTTCTCTCTCTCTCTCTCTCTCCTCTCTCCTCCTCTCCTCTCTCTCTCTCTCTCCCCTCTTCTCTCTCTCTCTCTCTCTCCCCCTCTCTCTCTACAACACCTATAAGAATCCCTCTACGTCCTTCCCCAAATTCTTTTCTCTGTTTTCTGTTTTTCTGTATCTGTTGCATACTTGCCCCCCCCCCCCTCTTTGTAATCCCCCCCTTTTTTCAATAAACTTGTAAACTGTCCTGCACGTGTTTTGAGATGCCTCCCACAATCCCTCCTTTTCCATTAACCCTTCACACCCAGATATTTCCTTTTCTATAAAAAAAAAATCGTCTGTTGTTAGCCATAAAATCACGAAAAGTAACTAAATAAACCAAATTACCTAGTCGACAAGGATACTAAACAGGTCATAGCTATAAAATATTGGTTATAGTTATTAAAATCGTCTTATGGTACCCAAATTACAATAGAAATTACGGTCTGGGTCTCAAGAGGTTAACATTATAACTAGATCCGGCGAAGCAGGGACACTCAGTCTTGCTAATGTTATGAGTCAACCTGTGGCGTCAGTCTGTCCTCTTGCAAGATTATC
>JACEEZ010004849.1:52500-57500 GCA_016584305.1 Chionoecetes opilio | reverse complement strand
GATACGGTCCGTTGTTGACTTACCAGGCGTGAACCCAGACTGCTGAGGTCTCTGATGCTTCACCAGATGACTGCGAATCCGTGTCAGCAATAGATGGCCAAGTACCTAGCCTGGTACGCTGAGCAGTGTAATACCACGGTAATTGTTGCAGTCCTAACGGTCCCCTTTCCCTTTCCAGATAGGGACGACCAGCCCCCTTTTCCAGTCAGGAGGAATGGTACCTGATTGCCACACGGCAGTCAGGACAGCATGCAACCCGCGGATCATGGCCTCACCCCCAGCTTTGAGGAGCTCCGCACTGATATTACAAACACCAGCTGCCTTTCCACCCCTCAACTTTGCTACAGCCTCTCTGACTTCGTCAAGAGAGGGTGCGGTTTCGTCAATGGGAGGATCGGCATCCACTGCCTGTAACCCAGTGGTGTGAAGCTGCTCAGTTGGAGGGTCCACCGTGAACAACTGCCCAAAGTACTCAGCCCAACGAGCCATCTGCCCATCCATGTCCGACACGAGGCGCCCATCTGCTGTTCGAATAGCACTCGCCCGAGAAGGAGACTTGGAACGGAGCTTCTTCAGGGCTCGGTAGGCGGGTCGGAGGTCATTAGAGTTCAAATGACCCTCGACATCCTCAGCGAGACTCCTGACATACCAGAGAGAGAGAGAGAGAGACAGAAATAGAGAGAGAGAGAGAGAGAGAGAGGAGAGGAGAGGAGAGAGAGAGAGAAGAGAGAGAGAGAGAGAGAGAGAGAGAGAGAGAGGAGAGAGAGAGAGAGAGAGAGAGAGAGAGAGAGAGAGAGAGAGAGAGAGAGAGAGAGAGGAGAGAGAGAGAGCCAGAGAGAGAGAGAGAGAGAGAGAGGCCAGAGAAGAGAGGAGGGGGAGAAGAGAGGAGAGAGAGAAGGAGAGAGAAAACCGAGGGAGATGAAAAGAGAGAGAAGGAGAAGAGAGAGAGAGAGAAGGAAGAGAGAGAGAGAAGAGAGAGAAGGAGAGAGAGAGGAGGAGAAGGGGGAAGAGAGACGAGAGAGAGAGAGAGAGATAGAGGAAGAGAAGAGTGGGAGCAGGAGGGGAGAGGGAGAGAGAGAGGAGAGGGGAATCAGGAGAGAGATGGGAGAGAGAGAGAGGAGGTTGGTAAATGACTGGAAGGGAAAATAGACAGGGAATTAAAATGAAGAAGAAAGGTGTTAGTGCGGAAGTCTTTGGGGGAGCTTTAAAAGGAGGCTGGATAAATCATGAATTGGGGTTTTGAAAGGTGGATGTAGGTAGTGTTAAAGAAAACAGGAGCACCACGTTAGGTCCACAGCTCTTGTAGCTTCCTTATTATGTTCTATAAAACAGAATCATATCCCATAGTTTGCAAGGTAATGACGCAGTGGTAGAAATCAAGTTAAATTCCCTCTGTGTGCAGGATGGAGGAGGGAGTTAAAAGCAGTATAAGAGGCAGTGAGAACTAAAACGCAACACGCATGGTAGAGGGAATGTGGATATCAAAGGGTCATCACGTGAAGCACAGGAGACCAGTCCGTGCATGGAGGCGTGGTCACTCCCCTTTCACGGTCAGGCTCTCAACACGGTCTCAAGAAGCGCGCCAAAAGAACTCCCCAACTCGAAACCCGGAGGCGTTAAACAAACCCCCCTTTAAAAGATTTATCCTCCAGATCATTCCTTTGCTATAATAAATTGTCTGTTGTCGAGCCATAAAATTACGAAAACTAACTGAATATACCAAATTAGTTAGTCGATAAGGATAGTACTAAAAGGTCATATCTATAAAATATTGCTTATATTCACTAAAAATCTTCTAATGGTAGCCAAATTACTATGGAAATTACGTTTTGGGTCTCAAGGGGTTAAGATTTCTCCCCGTTCCTCCCTCATGTCGACCAAAACCCCAAAGGGCCAAAGGGAGGGAAAGGTAGGTTTTTAGTGTTTTGTAGGGAGGGAAAGGTAGGTTTTTAGTGTTTTTTAGGGAGGGAAAGGTAGGTTTTTAGTTTTTTTTTTGGGGAAGGAAAGGTAGGTTTTTAGTGTTTTTTAGGGAGGGAAAGGTAGGTTTTTAGTGTTTTTTAGGGAGGGAAAGGTAGGTTTTTAGTGTTTTTTAGGGAGGGAAAGGTAGGTTTTTAGTGTTTTTTAGGGAGGGAAAGGTAGGTTTTTAGTGTTTTTTAGGGAGGGAAAGGTAGGTTTTTAGTGTTTTTTAGGGAGGGAAAGGTAGGTTTTTTAGTGTTTTTTAAGGGAAAGGGAAAAAGGGGTAGGTTTTTAGTGTTTTTAGGGAGGGAAAGGTAAAATTTTAGAGTTTTTAGGGAGGGAAAGAGGTAGTTTTTTAGTGTTTTTTAGGGGGGGAAAGGTAGGTTTTTAGTGTTTTTTAGGGAGGGAAAGGTAGATTTTTAGAGTTTTTTAGGGAGGGAAAGGTAGGTTTTTAGTGTTTTTTAGGGAGGGAAAGGTAGGTTTTTAGTGTTTTTTAGGGAGGGAAAGGTAGGTTTTTAGTGTTTTTTAGGGAGGGAAAGGTAGGTTTTTAGTGTTTTTTAGGGAGGGAAAGCAAAAATTTAAGGCGCGCAGCTGAAGACCGATCATTTGCAGTCCCCACCCGTGCTTCCTCCAGGCAGCTTCCTACCCTACAAAGGTTATCACGCAACAAACAGCTTCCCCCAACCCCCCACACATACACACACACACACATCTGTCCCCCACCACACACACACACAACTCTCCTCCCCCCCCCCCACACACACCTCCCCCTTCCCCCCCACACACACCCCGCCTCAACCCTGCCCGAATCAAAAACTGGCTGGTGCGTCTGACGTCAGCACACACCCCTCTCGTTTCCCCGCGCGGGCAAGTCGGGTCTGGCGTGGATATATAGCTGCACGCCCGCACTCCCCCACCATTACCTATACGGGCTCACCAAGCCACCCGCCACCAAGAAAACACCTCAGGATACCAAGACACCACCTTCAGGATACCTAGACACCATCTTCAGGATACCAAGACACCACCTTCACCTGGCCAAGACACGGGATAATTAGCTTCAAGTTATCCTCAAAGTCCAAGCAGTCACTTTTCATCCCACCCAAAGTGTCCCCTTTTCACACCTATAGCTGGCATGATGGAACGGGCGGGTTGGCCCATACGGTTAGGCGCCCTACGGACCATGACAATAGAGCCTGTCATGCTGATGGACGGCGCCGTGCAAGGAGGCTTTTGCTGATCTACACAGAGAACGTACAGAGAACAAGATCTGCACCGTCAACCTCGGCTATTCCCAAGAGGTGAGCGGCCCATGGTGTCTCTTTGTAAAAACGTAACCCTTTCCCTCAGATTCCCGCCCATAACACAACTTATTCCTGTCATCCTGAAACATTCTTGTATAATATAAATAAACACACTGTAGCTACACACCTGGGCACAAAGTCATACCCCAGCCCATCGCGTATACAGTATATATATACAGTAAACTACATCGCGGGTGTGTTGTGTTGGTGCAGGTGTTGTGGGAAAACCTCACGGCCTACGGGGATCACAAGTGGCGGTGCAGCGGGAGCTCACGGTGTTCACCTTCTACAACAGCATCATCATGTCCGTGCTGCCGCTCATCTACGTGCTTTTCCCTGGGCCTGGAGTGACAAGTACGGCCCGCAAGGTACGTGACAGGCAAGCGTGTACTCCTTGCAAGACAGTTTTGTAATAAGCTGTCGTTGTTATTAATGATGCAGGTCTATAGAGTACATGTCTACGTGTAGTTATCCCCAATGGTGTGTTTTCAGATTCCCATCATGACCCACGCGTGGCGTGCCGCATCCTGCACTCTGCGGGCTATTTTACTCGTCAACTGGCAGACCCCGGGGGGCCCGTGGAGGTGCTGTACCCCGTCACGCTGCTGGAGGCCCTGGGCGGGGGCAACGCCGGCATTCTCTCCTCCACCATCAGCTACATCAGTGACATCACACGCGAGAAGGATCGCACGTCCCGCCTCAGCACCGCCAACTCCCTGTGGTTCCTCGGGGGTCCCATGGGCACCCTGGTGGCCGCTGTGATGATCCAGCACGGCGGCTACAACCTGCCCCTGGCCCTCGTGTGCCTCGCCTACATCGCCGCCGTGGTGTACGTGGTGGTGTTCATCAGTGAGAGCCACGGGCCCCGCGCCAAGAAGGAGCTGCAGGCCAAGGGCTCCCTGCTGCACGACACCACCGCCGCCACCACCACCGTGCCCCTCACCACCATGATCAAAGACTTCTTTGACTGGCACCGCGTGCTGGAGTCCTTCAAGACGGCCTTCAAGCGCCGTGACGGCAACGTGCGCGCGCTGCTGCTCATCGTGCTCGCCGCCAACATGGTGCGCCGCGTGGCCCGAGGTAACTATTGCATCACAGTGACACCTGCCTGCAGGTTGCCACGGATACATGACACAGCGCCGCTGTTTGGCATATAGAGAGACGAGGCGGAGGGTTTGACGCGGCACTAAGCTTTTTTCCCCCTGGTTGCAGGCTTCTTCAGTACCCCGTTCGCGCGCCAAGTGCTGGACTGGGACGCCTCGGAGTACGGTTACTGGATCACCTACCGCAACCTGCTGGCGGCCCTCGGTACGTGTGCCATCCTCCCTGCCTTCATGCCACTCATTCCTGCCCCATATGACAACACGTGTGTGTGTGTGTGTGTGTGTGTGTGTGTTCAGGTACACAGGAGTAACGCGCTAATTCAATGTAACATGGCTTTGCAGGCTCGCTGTTCCTGGTGCCGCTGCTGACGCGCAAGCTGTCCTTCTCGGACACGTCCCTGGTGGTCGTGGGCACGGGCTCCCTCATCCTAGAGTACCGTTTTACGGGGCCCCACCGGCTGGCGTGTCCATGGCCTTCCTCATGTGGCTGGGACCTCCCGGCGGCCTCGTGTCCAACGCCTGCGTCATCGCCTTCAAGTCCATGGCCACTAAACTGGTGACCAGCCGGGAGAAAGGTGAGCCACACGCCTGTCTTTTGAGTCACACGCCTGTCTTTGAGTCGGTCACCCCGCAAAGC
>JACEEZ010004849.1:32500-47500 GCA_016584305.1 Chionoecetes opilio | reverse complement strand
CATTTTTTTGGAGAAAGTGCCAGGTCCCTCCTGCTGAACCTCAGGCTCTGATAACACCTTTTTAATCCACCTCGTACTCGGGCTCAAACATATAGGACCCCATGACAATCTGAGTTCGTTTCCTCATAGTATACGCGACCAGCGTCATTTCTTTCGGTGTCAGATTGAGCATCGTACTCTAAATCTGTCACAAAGCGACAGATTCACTGTCTGACACCGAAGTACAATCGCTCATCATAACATTTGCCGACAGGTGTCAGACAGAGTGTCTGGGGGCGCCCCTGTTCTGACGTCATCAATGACAGTCGTAGCCCTGTTGAGGGAAGATTTTTTTTTCGCGCGCTTTTTACAAAAGTCTGTTTTTACGGAAATAAGGCCTGGAAATAAATTTTTTTTGGGTGGATTAGGTGTTTGAATTAAACATAATTCGGCAAAAAAAAAAATGGGTCTGGACGATTACTTTAAGATTTCTCCTCCAGAGCATTCCTTTGCTATAATAAATTGTCTGTTGTAGAGCCAAAAAAATTACGAAAACTAACTGAATATACCAAATTAGCTAGTCGATAAGGATAGTACTAACAGGTCATATCTAAAATTAATTGCTTATTTCACTAAAATCGTCTAATGGTAGCCAAATTACTATGGAATTACTTTTTTGGGTCTCAAGGGGTTAAGATTTCTCCCCGTTCCTCCCTCATGTCGACCAAAACCCTTTTTTTGTCAACACCGTAATACCACCACACCTTATACCCGCCACACCCCAACACCAACACAACACCACAACCCCCTTTTAAACACCCCGCCACACCCGAACAACCAGCCCACCACCCGTTAGTATACCACGCCCGGGTCTTCTACAGGTTTCCTCTACACGGCCTTCATGTAGATGCCACGCCCTTCTTACTGGATCCCGAGATACCCAACGCCAGGGGCGTATTTAGGATCTTGAACCATTGTGGGCTTAGCCCAGCCAAGAGATCTTAAAATTTTTACAGGATAATTTTCAATTTATTTATGTGTATAATAAATATAAGTTTGTGAGACACTGTACTCTACAAAGGCTCCGGTAATTTGCTTAGGATAACTTTCGAAACATGAAATTAAAATCAATTAAGACCAATCTGATTTGGGGGTTCAACTTCGTTATTATTTTATTTTCATCAGTAGGATTTAAAACCCCTAAAAAAAGAGCTTTGGCGTGATGAAGATGTCATATAGTTTGGGTATATTCCCAATGTTTTGTTCATACTGAAATCTGACCAACCTGGGTCTTAAAACCTACTTTATTTTTTATTTTACATCACAAAGGACGGGCCCAAAGGGACACACAAAAATGCACTTTGAAAAAAATGCACTTCTGTTAACTGTGTGTCTTGTCATCTGATATTCTCTTCTTCACCTCTCCAAAAGGTCTTTGGTGTCTCCTCTGTCATGCACTCCTCATCTCCTCGGGTTCTCTTCCACCTCTCTCATGTCCTGCTCAGAAAAAGGATGTCATCAGATACCCCTAAGTAACATCTAACCAAATATCTTGTTTTTTACTACTGTATAATTTTATGTTGCCCAGTCGAGCTTATCTTATTTTTGGGGAGAAAATAAAATAAAAAAAGGTATTGAGATCCATAAAACATTCACGGCTACAGCGCCCAATGCCCAGGCCTAACTACGCCCATGCTAGTACTACCTGCGTTGCTACTACCGTAGATAACACTATAGTCGCCAGTCACTTGCCACTACACAAATGTCGCCAGGCACAATATATATTACAAATTCTAGCATCACTACAGACTTTACATACCACTGAAGACATGTAGTGTGATGTAAAATATAAATTTTCTGTGCATGCCTCTTCAGTGGTACATAAAAGTCTGTAGTGATGCTAAAATTCATAATTTATTTTGCCTGGCGACTTTAGTGCAGGGGCAAGTGACTGGCGACTATAGGTTATCTAGGGTAGTGTCACCGGCGGGTAGCCTCTTCAGAAACACCCGGCCACCCTTGAACAAACCCTCGCGCCACCCCGTCCACACGTCACACCCACCTGCAGGACGTCTCGTTGCGCCACACAACATAAGGCAAAGTACGTCCAGGGGACGGTGTCCACCCAACGTAAAACAGGGAGAGGGATTAACTTATGGGCGCAGGTTGACTGACCTTCCTTTTTTGGCCTTGGATTAATAGACCTATAAAGACACTTAAGACGGGACACTTAAAAGACACTAATAGACACTTTAAAGTCTATTGACTTGCGTCCACCCTCAACACAGCACAGGGACGGGGAAAGCCAAATCCACTTTCGTCGAGTACTACGCCAGTACGCCATGATCGACCCCGGGAAAAATTTTGTTTGGCTGTTGCAAGATTCTCAGATGAGTTTTTTTTTGTTTTGCTTGATGTGATCTTTCCCTAATAGGGGTAGTTTTTTCCTGTGCAAACCTAAGTGTTTTTGCAATTCGAATAAGTGTGACAAATTTCTAATAATACACTTCTTAGACATTTTGACGGGGAAAAACACGCTCCAAGTGTTAAAGCATCAAATAATAACCTAATCAAACCATTACCTAACCTGCTCTAACGTTCTAACCTAACCCCTTAAACTAACCTAACCTAACCATAATTTTTGTTTGTTTGCACTTTCATTGTTACTTTCACACTCGTTTTTGACCTGTAGAAACAAAAAAAAAGGTAAAAAATACTTGAATCCAGACCCCGGGCATGTTCTAATTAGCCTCGCGACAACTGCGGCCCGACGGATGACTACGGCGGGTGTAGTACCGTGGATGACGTTTGCGTGGGTGAAAGAAGTGTTATAGAGGGCGGATGAATGGTATGCGTATGGCAGGGGGGTGAAAATGAGGTGAATATAATGAAGTGATAATGTGACAACCAGAATTTAGAGATTTTGTGGAACTGAATGCCTGATATTGCGTGGAGTGGGTATTGGATTCATTGATTGATTTACTGTCAAAAAGGTGAAATGTGCCAGACATCAGAGGTCACATGGCACATGGCAAAGCATAAAAAAGTGAAGAGGTTATAGAGAAAAAGTGAAACGGTGAGGGGAGTGCACATGATTGGATTATGATTTCTTGTTACTCGGAAAATATTAATGAATTCTTGTATTGAGCAGTAAGTATGAAGTGTAGGAATATGATTGGGAAAAGAGATTATTTTCTCGATGCCCAGGTGGTGATATTGCGCTGTGTATACCCAAGGTTACAGCGCAGTGTTTGTGCGTGCGGGGGAAAAATTATAGTGTGGCAACTCCATCCCGTGCGTGGTGACTGAATGAATAATAACAAACCAGGTGTGCCGGGGAAAACCCCAATGGACCCCTTTACTCTACTTAGGTAACGATAGATTGGAATTCTTCAAAAATCATATAGTAGGGCAGTGATGCCCGAATTTTCGATGTGAACCGTATTTTTGATGATGCAGCCATTTTATGTGGAGGAAAATTTGTGCGCCCTAAAACGACCGGCGCCATGCTGTGACGTCAACAACGCAGGTTGTCAAGCGGGCCGCAGCGGGCCCCTCCACAGTAACATTAACTTGCATTACCCCTACTACCGCAAGATGGCCCAATAATCCTCCTTCAAGTTTTTGGTAGGTTTTTTACTGTTTGTGATATACTAAGTTGTAGTTTTTAAGGAAGAAGTGATTAGACAGGGACAAGTGACCCATGACAAAAGGCAAGTGATGACTTTAGGCATCGCAACTCCTTACAAAGAGCTCAAATGAACCTACAATGACATGTAGCCTACAGCTAGACAGATATACGAACTCATAGAAGAACAGGTAGAATGATAGCGCCTTCCACCTGCACACACACACACACACACACACATCATAGACGAACTCATAGAAGAACACGTAGAATGAGAGCGCCTTCCACCCAGGGTTCCCAGTGACGGTACGAAAGTACCATTTTGATACTTTTTGCCGGTACCGGTACGTTTTTACGACGCTAGACTAAAATGATACGAAATTGACAGAGGAAAAAATTGATACTTTTTATAATTTTAGTAAAAAAAAAAAAAAAAATTCTCGTATTATACTCGTAGTCCAGGGTAATATGAAAAAATCGAAATAAAAGGCCCGTTATAGATTAATTTTTTTTTTCTTACCTCGAATTATTGTTTTTGATTTGTTAACCCGTGAAAACCCTGGACCCGAGGACGCAACAGTTGATGGGGCAATGCGCAGTACGCACGGTGCACCGAGCTCCAAGACGCCATTACGGAGAGGGACAAGAGGACATGCTCACCCAACATTGTAAGTTTTTGTTATTTTTATCTGTACTATTAGTTGTTTGAAGACTAAACATTTTTATCTGTACTATTAGTTGTTTGAAGACTAAACATGTTATAATGTGACTTTCTCGTGACAGTGCGTGTGCAAGAAGGAGGTGATAAGCCTACGTAACAGTTATTTAGTAAAGTTCAGTTACTGCGTCATAGAAGCGAGGTTATCGTAAGTGCCACGATTTATATGTACAACAAATATGCTTATTGTTTTATCAACCCTAAAACAAATGGGGGATCGATGAGCCATATTTTGGGCTGTATTCATGAAGGGCAGGGTTTTTTTTATAACATTGCAGAGTTCCTAACAATATAGTCCCTTTTTTTTCAAGGTATAAAAGTCCTAAAGGATGATTTTTTTCCATATAATTTTTGTGATACTTGGGATATTATGTGGGAACCCTAAAAACATGTTATTATAATTAAGATTATAAAAATAGGGAGTTCTCTCAATGTGTTTTTTCGTATATAATTATTTGGAACTCTCTCTCTCTCTCTCTCTCTCTCTCTCTGAGCCCCTAAAGCACACAATCATGCTGCGCAGACTGTAGACACTCTTCGTCGCTGCCAGGCGTAAGATGTTGTCTTAAATTTAATTATTATTATCAAGGATTTCATATTTGGAATATTATGGATTATTATAATAATTGGGGAGGCAGTAGCGGAGTGGTTAGCGTCCCCCGACTGGCGTTCTCGGTGACCCGAGTTTCGATCCCCGAAGAAACAAAAACCTTTCTTGCACCGTAGAGTGGCCTAAAAACACCCACATGCCCTTGCCCATCAAATCTACCTTCGATTGCGAGTGCATCGGAGGACCCAGGGTTCCGGCAAAGGGGTCTCTAATCACAGGCGTCACTATAACAATCCTTGCCTGCGCCACCACGGGCGAGGACCCAACCATCGAGCCTTCAAGTGAACCTCCAGTAGGCTGGGCGCGAAACGATTCCGGAATCGATTCCGACGATTCCCCCCACATAGGCAGTGGAATCGATTCCCCTCAACGGAATCGATTCCTCGGAAACGATTCCACGATATTTCACATTGATTTATATAGTAAAAAAGTGGCAGCGTAGAGAGTTGTTATATATATATATATATATATATATATAAAAATATTATTATAATATTTATATATATATATTATATTATATATATATAGATTGTTATATATACATATATATATATGTATATATATTTATGTTATATATCTATATATATATATATCAATATATATATATATATATATTATATATATATCTATATATATATAATATATATTATATAATATATATATAAAATATATATATAAAATATAATATAAATAAACCCTTTTGGGCTTTATATATACAACTTTTAAAAAGTAAATCCAATGCAGGAGTAAGAATAACGATACTACTACTACTACTACTAATAATAATAAAATAAGAAGAAGAAGAAGATAATAATAATAATATTAATGTAATAGTAATAATGATAATAAATATGCTCCCTAAATCTAACGGGGCGCAGAAGGCAGGATGAATCGTAAGAGCTACACGGAATGGAATCGAAGCATCTCTCTGGCAGCGCAGGGAGGAAACGATCCAGAATCGTCGTCTAGACTGAGGTCCCTCCCATCGGCAAGNCCCCTAAAAGTTTTCCCACCTATAACAGGTGCAAAACCCTTGGCACCCCCCTAAAGGTGCATTTTTTGCCCCCTAAAGGTGCATTTTTTGCCCCCTTAGTCAAATTTACTAATGTGGGTACTCAAAAGGGTTTTGAATTTGACGAACTGGTTAGTCATTTTTTTGACAAAGGGACCATACTCAGATTTACTAGGTAGTTACTCAAAAAATGACTAACCGTTTTACTCAGCGTGACTAACTTGGGTTACTCGTTTTAGACCCCACGGCTTTAGTATGCTAAGTTAGTCCCCCATGCCCTAACTTTTGTTTGTGTGCAACGATAACATAACACAGCGCCGCTGTTTGGCATATAGAGAGACGAGGCGGAGGGTTTGACGCGGCACTAAGCTTTTTTCCCCCTGGTTGCAGGCTTCTTCATGTACCAGTTCGCGCGCCAAGTGCTGGACTGGGACGCCTCGGAGTACGGTTACTGGATCACCTACCGCAACCTGCTGGCGGCCCTCGGTACGTGTGCCATCCTCCCTGCCTTCATGCCACTATTCCTGCCCCCATATGAAAAACACGTGTGTGTGTGTGGGGGTGTGTTTCGGTACACAGGAGTAACGCGCTAATTCAATGTAACATGGCTGTGCAGGCTCGCTGTTCCTGGTGCCGCTGCTGACGCGCAAGCTGTCCTTCTCGGACACGTCCCTGGTGGTGGTGGGCACGGGCTCCCTCATCCTAGAGTACCTGTTATACGGCCTCACCGGCGGCGTGTCCATGGCCTTCCTCATGTGGCTGGGACCTCCCGGCGGCCTCGTGTCTAACGCCTGCGTCATCGCCTTCAAGTCCATGGCCACTAAACTGGTGACCAGCCGGGAGAAAGGTGAGTCACACGCCTGTCTTTTGAGTCACACGCCTGTCTTTGAGTCGGTCACCCCGCAAAGCAGTATGGAATAGGCACGAGTGTATTGCCCCTGTGCCTGTGGCTCCCTGTTATAGCCTTGCCTCTCCCCGTGCCCTCAGGTCGCATCACCGCCGTCATCGCCGCCCTGAACGGCCTGATGCCCATGGTGGGCTACGCCGCCTACTCGCCCCTCTACTACCACATCGTGGCCACCTTCCCCGCCGCACAGTTCTACTTCGGCGCCAGCCTCAACCTGCTCATCATGGTCACCTTCATGTAAGTGTTGGTGTGTTACCAGGCCCGTTTCTCACTCCATGCTATCACTACGCGGTTGCCTATAGGGCCCCCGAAGCCACCAAGGGGCCCCCAAGCTACCATTATATATTTTTTTCTGAATCTAGACTCTTTTACTATGAAAGTGCACCAGATTGATGCACTGAAATATTTAAGGCGTGCCCCCTGACCACCTTAGAGGGCTTGGAATTCCCCCACCATAGTTGTACAATGTACAAAATATTGCCCCAACAGCATGTCGCATAGGGCCCGAAAAGGCTAGAAATGCCACTGTGTGTTACCCATGGTTACCACCGGGGTAGTCATGCATGATACAATATATTCCCCTCCCCCCCCCCCTCCCACACACACTGACAGCCTTGTCTTCCCGCCCTCCACAGAGCGATGGGCGTGACGCAAGTGTCCGCCTCGTACAACGCCATGGACCTGGAGAAGGGCAAGGACGCGCCTAGCATCCTGCACGGACTCAAGAGGCGATCCTCCGTCACACTCAGGCCACCCACCCGCACCTTCAGCTTACCCGGCGGGAAACATGTTTGTCACGATCCCCGCCCCCGCGATGGCCCACTCATGCTCCCCCACGCTGGAAGGAGGAGGAGGAGAAGGAGGTGTCAGGAGTTCGGAGCGGTCAGGCTGTTACTCCAAAGGGCAATGAGTGACGCCGAATGACAGCCTCGGAGACCGGCAGTAGAAGGAGGATGATGATGCCCTGCCGATGGGCGCCTCCCTACCGAAGGAGGAACACTCGTCCACGTGTTGACATCCCCACTATACTGTTTTTTTAACGAGTTGAAAAATCCTGCCCCCGTGCTGCTTTACTGCCTGAATTTGATGCCAGAAGGGAATATTACGCTTCTTCTTAATTTCACTTGTTTTTTTATCTTTATTAACCTATTATCAGGTAAACGAGGCATCTTTTCAAGCATGAGACCTTAAGTTATCGTCCAGACCATTCATCATTCCTGATTTAATGCAATCAAATCATACCATTGACGAGTATATCAACAATACGTCGTCACTTTTTGTATCCAGTCAGCCGTTTTTTAAATAATCCCAATCAAAATCTGCAAATTCTCCAAGTTCTCAAAAAGCACTCAAGATTTGCAGACGCTCAGGCTCAGGCTCCGTGGACGTACCATCAGGGAGGATCCTCTTCCCGCCTGATCAGAGGCACGTAAACACAGAGATAAATATAATAGTACTTGAAGATTTTTGGGGTGTTTCTGATAGATTTTTTTTGCTATATGCCACATGCATGCATCCTTTATGGGTGCAGCATGCTTCCTTTCCCACACCCCACGCCCTGCCACACCGAAAACCCTTCCCACACACACGCCTGCACACCGACACCCTTCCCACACTCACGCCTGCACCCGCCTCCGTCCCACCCCACACCGCCTTCACACCGACAACCCTCCCACACTCACGCCTGCACACCGACACCCTTCCCACACACGCCTGCACACACGCCTCCTTCCCCCCACACACGCCTGCACACACGCTTCCTTCCTACACACACGCCTGCACACCGACACCCTTCCCACACACACGCCTGGGAAATATTGGAACTCATCCTTCCGGCTTTGACTGAAATGAACTACCGCACTGTATTGTATGCTTATTATACTTCACTTTCTTGTAAAGGTTTCCAGAGTGCGCTCAGCCTTGGTTAACCCCCACGACCGCTATGAAATAGAGGTGCCTCAAAAAATTCTAAGTCCCAGTTTGGTTAGGTTAGGTTTTACTTTGTGGTTAAGGTTAGGTTAGGGTTTGGGATACTTTGTGGTTAAGGGGAGGTTAGGTTAGGTATACTTTGTGGTTAAGGGTTTAGGTTAGGTATACTTTGTGGTTAAGGTTTTGGTTAGGTTAGGTATAAATTTGTGGTTAAGGTTAGGTTAGGTTAGGTATACTTTGTGGTTAAGGTTTTAGGTTAGGTTTAGGTATACTTTTGTGGTTAAGGTTGGTTAGGTTAGGGTATACTTTGTGGTTAAAGGTTAGGTTAGGTTAGGTATATTTTGTGGTTAAGGTTAGGTTAGGTTAGGTTAGGTATACTTTGTGGTTAAGGTTAGGTTAGGTTACGTTAGGTATACTTTGTGGTTAAGGTTAGGTTAGGCTAGGTATACTTTGTGGTTAAGGTTAGGGTTAGGTTTTGGTATACTTTGGTTGTTAGGTTAGGTTTGGTTAGGTAGGTTATATTTTGGTGTTAAGGTTAGGTTAGGATACTTTGTGGTTAAGGTTAGGTTAGGTATACTTTGTGGTTAAACGTTAGGTTAGGTATACTTTGTGGTTAAGGTTAGGTTTGGTAATACTTCTGGTTAAAGGGTTTGGGTTTGGTATACTTGTGGTAAGGTTAGGTTAGGTATACTTTGTGGTTTAAAGGGTTTGGGTTAAGGTTAGGTATACTTTGTGGTTAAGGTTAGGTTTAGGTTAGGTATACTTTGTGGGTTAAGGTTAGGTTAGGTTAGGTAAGGTCATACTTTGTGGTTAAGGCTAGGTTAGGTATACTTTGTGGTTAAGGTTAGGTTAGGTTAGGTATACTTTGTGGTTAAGTTAGGATAGGTTAGATTTTTTACATATAGTGACTTTGATGATTTTTTTGGGGAGCCCATAAATCACTTATATTTGCTTCCCCCACCCAAAAACCACCGTTATTACCGCCAGTTCTCCAGGCTTGTTGGCTATTTGGGGGAAGAAAAAAAAGAATAGGGTGAAGGAAATTCTTCCAAAGTTTACCCACGCCTGCAAAACAACGCCCCTTCCCACAAAACACGCTTGATACACGCCTCCTTCCCACACACACGCCTGCACACACGCCTCCTTCCCACACACACGCCCGCCGACACGCTTCCTTCCCACACACACGCCTGCCCCACCGACACCCTTCCCACACAGACGCCTGCACACACGCCTCCTTCCCACACACACGCCCCTTTCCACACACACGCTTCCTTCCCCCACAACACGCCTGCACCCCCGACACCCTTCCCAACACACAAGCCTGCACCCCACGTCTGCACACCGACACCCCTTCTTTAACACACACGCCTCCTTCCCACACACACGCCCGCACACAACGCCCTCCACACCCCGTTGTGTGTTGTGTGTGTATTGGTGTGTGGGCAGGAAGGGTGTTGGTGCGCAGGCGTGTGTGCAGGCGGTGTGTGGGAAGAGTGTCCCGGGCCCCAGCGACAGATTCACTGTCTGACACCGAAGTACAATCGGTCATCATAACATTGCCGACAGGTGTTTAGACAGAGTGTTCTGCGGGCGTCCCTGTTCTGACGTCATCAATTTAAAGTCGTAGCCCTGTTGGAGGGAAGATTTTTTTTTTCGCGCGCTTTTACAAAAGTCGTGTTTTTACGGAAAAAGGCTGGAAACAATATTTTTGGTGGATTAGGTGTTTTGAATGTACATTCAACATAATTAGGCAAAAAAAAAATGGGTTGGGGGACACTACTTTAAGGCAAGCGAAGTGTTACGTGTGAGAGGGTTGATTTTCCGTCCTGTTTTGGTGGGGTTGTGATAGGGAGGGAGGGGAAGGGTTCAATGGGTTACTGTAATTTGGTGTATTAATTGTTTTTTATTATCATTATTATTTTCATCATTATATTAATAACATTATTAATATCATTAGGGTTATTACCATCAACACTAACATTCTCGCATCTTCTGATCCATACTTTGTTTCCTTTTCCTTTTCCCTCGCCCTTTCAACCATATATTCCCTCTTCATATTACTCCCTCCCCACCTCCCATCTAAAAACCCCTTCTCCTTCCATCCCCTCACCTCCTATTCTCCCTTTCCCCCTTTCCATCCCCTTCCTCCCAATCCCCTTTCCCTTTTCCATTCCCTATCTAATCCTCCATCTATTTTCCCCTCTTACCCCTCCCCATCCTCTCCCCTCTTTTGGGCCATCCAAAGTCAATAATCTCATTTTTCTGCGTAAAATATTGAAAATAATAAATTGTTTGAATCGGAGGCTGCATAGTTATTGGCGAAGATAAATATTTCGTTTTAGGTTTTCCAGTCTACTGACTTCAGAAAAACATAGATTTCATGGCATTTTTTATTTGTTCCCTTTTTTCGCGTCGTGTGTTGACATTACATGATAGGGACAACAGAGCTGGTCACTAAATACATTGAATGTATTTTAAAAAACTAAATACTAAAACATGGGAGAAATGTATTTAAATCCTTTAAAACATCAATTGTATTTAAAATAAAAATTTGCAAATACCATTTTAAATACATACAAATTTTAACATGTCTGAAAAAAATGAATTTCCTTAGGATTTCCTTAGATTTGTGGGTTTCCCTTTGAAATTTCCTTTTCAGGCCTAAATTTCCTTAAAACAAGGACATTTCCTTTAAGTGGAAACACTGGTTTCACTGTAACACGGGGTTGCCCGATAGTTTGGGCGGGTCTTTATGGCCCAAATTAACTGATAAAAAAGTGTTCTACAGTTTTATATTATAGTATTTAAATACCATGTATTTAAATACTATAGAAGTATTTAAATTTCTGTATTTAAACACATGACAACCAAAGTATTTAAAAATACATTTCTAAATACACAAATTATTTAGAACTTTTTTTAAATAAATTTTTTAAAAATCTGCCCAGCTCTGGGGACAACTCAAGGCTCGCGGGGGAAACGAGAAACACGTACCGTCGTTGTATCATTGCTACTATCATCTTTATTATCATTGTTTTTTTTGCATACTTTATTTTTTTCTTTCTTTAATTCTTTGTTGGGGGGCAAGGCGAGTCCCCCTAAGTTACCAAGAGCCTCCAATTTTTTGCCCCTTTACAACGGAAAACGTTAGGTTGTTTTGCACTTCTATAAAAGAAAAAGGCAACATATACCCAGAGCTCATGTGGGTAATGGTTGACGTCGTTTCCATTTTCTCATCTCTTAAAACCTTGGTCGTTCCCTTCCCCCTTGCCGCGCTACTGCCTGGCGTGGGCCTCAGTTGTTCCGATGGACGACGTTTTTTCCCCCCCCCCCCCCCCCCCCCCAAGTGGTGCCCAGAATAAATGCGGTTCACATGGCCAAATGCCGGGAATATGTTGGGGTTTTCAAAAAATTCATAGCACCACTTTCTTTAAATTTTTGAAAATAACTATTTTTTTTACCTTATATAATTTTGAATTTGGTCTTCGGATACGTTCCCTTTTTTTATTACACTTTCCATCGTCAAAACGTTAAAATATTTTACTGCGTTTGGCTTTAAAAATTCTTAAATTAATATCCATTTTTCGAAAGAGATTATATATCGTGAGTATGTGCTTAAAATTTTTTAAACTGTGTTCATACCCCTAAGTTTGGGTGCCCAAATTTCGAGTACGTAAGGTCCTAAGTTCATCTTGGAGTACCACTGTATCATTGACTTCTTTGTTTTTTTATTTAATTAGTGGGTGGTGATATTCAATTAATATTTTTTTTTTTACCATTTTAAATTTTAAATAATATTAATGATTCATGTCTATACGACGACTGAATTCTCTCCTCACTACCTTCCTGTATTGTATTGAAAAGTGTTGCCATATTTAAGTCTTTAAAATAATAAGTTTTACACATCTATGAGTTTGTTTTTGTTGGATCCATGCCCCCATCTAAAAAAATGTATCTGTATAGGCATTATTTTTTTAGGGCTAATACTTTTTCATTACATTTTTTGAGAATAATTTTCAACGGGTTTTCTTTTCGTTCAAACCCGGGTTTTTCAGGAACTTTTTATGTTTGGAGGAGGAAAAAAAAAACAAAAACTTTTTAAAACACTGTTTCTGATGGGAAACGAACCGTTTGAAAAATTTTTTGTTTTCAACCCCCTCCCGCCAGTGGGAGGGTCGGGGGGCCAACCAAAGTTCTTTCCCATCCACCCGCGCGGCGCACAGCGGGGCTGAGTGACTCCCTCCCCGGGCCCCCTCCCTCGACCCCCTCTATGGTTTTGTACCCCGGGGGGCCCCCGCTGCTCCAAGACAGGGGTTAAAGATATGTAAGCGGTAATGCGGGGGGGGGGGGGGGGGTTGATTGGACCACACTCTTTGCACCTTACTGAAGCTGTCGGGGTGAGGCCAGGGGGGTGCGGGTCTTTTGGTACTGGGTCAATGATCTCAGTTCACTTCGTCGGGGCGCCAATGGGACCGGGTTAATTAGGCCTAAAAATGTCTAGGCCAGAGTAAAGGGGGACCCAACTCAAAGGGCCTGAGTCAGTAGGATCCAAAACCCGGAGGAGAGAGAGAGAAGAGAGAGGAGAGAGGGAGGAGAGAGTATAAGATAAAATAACTTTTTACATAATAAAAATAAAAAGATGGAAAAACATAGAAAATAGTGTAGAAAATTAAAATGAAAATAACAACAAAAAAAAAGATAATAAAAATGCTAATGCTACAAATTTAATAATGAAAACGATAATGAATAAATAGTATACTCTGTCCTACCAAACAAAAATTAAGCTCCTCCCACAAACCTTACACGGGGGAGCCTACCTTTTCCTTTAAGCTAATTGGCTGACAAAATTCGGCAAAAAAAAGGGGGGCGTACAAAAAACTGATGTCCAAATAAATCCCTTTATCGTCCGCTAGACGGAAAACTTTTTAAAAACCCATGAAAAAACCCCTTTCACCCCCCGGACCCAAATCTTCCATCATCCCCCTGATGGATTAAAGCAGACTGGTGGCCAATGCCAGACACACACACCACAACTTTCACATACACAACAGGCACACACACAACAATGCACACAACCCGCACACCACACACACATTTACACACACACACACACTGACACACCTCCGGGACCACCACATGTCACACAACAACTACACCCACAAAACAACACACACACATGCACAACAACACCACACATGCAACCCCAACACCATTGCACATACACTCCTTCATCAACACTGCACGCTACGCACGCATGCCGCACCGCCCTACACAAAAAGAGAGAGAGAGAGGAGAGAGAGAGAGAAGAGGAGAGAGAGGGGAAAGAAAAGAGAGAGAGAAATATTCTTTCTCCGAAGGATTATTTTTCCCGGGCCAAAACCCCCCGGGACCTCAGGTAGGTGAGGGGTTTAAGCAGACTGGTGGTCGCTGCCAGAAAAACAACACACATAAAATTTTGGCTTTGGGGCTGCCAGGGGTGCATCATCCCCGGCTTTCGCTATGAACGGGGGGGGGAGCAATCTGGATTGTCCTCGACCTCCGTTTCGGTTTTAAAGGGGTTTCCCCACGAACTACATCATCACCTCTGTCAGCAGAGCTCGGCCCAAGTATACCTATCCACAAAGAAAAAAGGGAAACTACAAGAGGCCCCGAGGCCTACAGTGGGAGTTCCTGTAAATAGAAAATACTATAGATAACTATATAACCTTAACCCACCTAACAAAAGCGGTGGCTGGGTCTGTTTTTTGTGCAGAATGTGGGGTACCACAGGTGTCCATGTATGCTTTTCTATGTACTTTGATACTATGTCCCCTAATGTGCCTGTACTTTGTTCCTGTTTTTTGTTTTTGCTCTAGTACTTAAGTTTACTCTTTGACCTGTTCTTATATCGCTTTGTTTTTTGTATGTATGCCTTCGGGCGGGAATAAAATATTATTATTATTATTATTATTATTATTATATACACACACACACACACATTTACACATACACACACACATACACACACACACGCGCACACGCACACACATGCACACCCGCACGCACACACACGCACACACACACACACACACACACACACACACACACACACACACACACACACACACACACGTACACATACACACACACTTACACATACGCATAAACACACGCACGATACAATAGTTAATTTATGATAGATGAGTCAGCTATATATATAAATCTCAGAATTTGT
>JACEEZ010004849.1:15000-27500 GCA_016584305.1 Chionoecetes opilio | reverse complement strand
TAAGGTGTCTAGACCAATGTTTTGAGAGACAAGGATTTATATAAAACCATTTAAAATGTGATCTGTTTACACCAAAGAGTTTTGCATATGAACCTTTAGAAATACATTTATTAGTGTCCATGTAGCATCAGGTACCATTCCTCCTGACTGGAAAAGGGGGCTGGTCGTCCCTATCTGGAAAGGGAAAGGGGACCGTCAGGACTGCAACAATTACCGCGGTATTACACTGCTCAGCGTACCAGGCAAGGTGCTTGCCCATCTATTGCTGACACGAATTCGCAGTCATCTGGTGAAGCATCAGAGACCTCAGCAATCTGGGTTCACGCCTGGTAAGTCAACAACGGACCGTATCCGGACCGTATCGGAGGCGCTGCACGAGGAGGCAAAGCCTTTGGGACTTGAGGTCTCCTTGCTCAAGACCAAGGTCCAGGTGTTTGGAGACTTACTAGATGAAGCAGTACAGTCTGTTCATGCGTGTGGCGAGGACATTGAGATATTGGAAAGTTTTACATACCTTGGTAGCGCAGTCCATAATGACGGCGGGTCACGTCAAGAAGCCTTACGGCGGATTGGCATAGCCCACGGTGTTATGGACTCGCTCAGCGGGAGTATTTGGCGTTGTCGGTACCTGTGCAGGAAGACAAAGATCCGGATCTTCAAGTCGCTTGTGATCCCTGTCCTACTCTATGGTTGTGAGACATGGACACTAAATAGTGACTTGAAGAGACGAATCAATGCCTTTGGTAATAAGTGTCTTCGCAGAATCATGGGATATCGCTGGGATGATTACGTGTCAAATCAGCGATTGCACCGTGAGACTGAATCGAGGCCTATTACCTGCATAGTCCGTCAGCGCCAACTTCGGCTATATGGGCATGTGGCACGCTACCCTAAAACCGATCCTTCCCATCGGGTTGTATCTGTAAGAGACAATCCGGCATGGAGGAGGCCAAGGGGGGGCGCCACACAAGGCTCGTGGCTGGGGCAAGTTGATGTTTCTTGTCGAGAGTTGCTTGGTATGGGAAAGGAGCCTGCATGGGAACTCGCGCGTGGTGACCCCCGGGAGTGGCGTCGTAGGGTGGGCGAGGCGACGCGTCCCCCGGCGTATGCCCCCAATGATTGATTGATTGATGTAGTGAGTGATGATAAAGTTTTTATTTATTTATTGCAACTTGTTATCGTATTCTATTTGTCCTCATATCTTATCATATCTTTTTTTTTCAGTTGGTGTTTCGAACAGCGAGATCTAAGGTTATCAGCTAGGGGTTTCCACTGCAACCTGGAAAATTTCAAAGGCGCAGGTACAGACGGATTGGAACAAGTGCGTTTTGTGCCAAAAAATCAAACGGGAAAAAGTTTGCAATGCCCAGCAGAATCAAACGGCACGATGTTGGAGTTGGTTATTCTACCATTGCCTTCAACATCAGACGTTTCAATGAACTTCACGAATTACCGATGTCACTAGAATTAGGACGCCTTGATGACGGGAATGGCATTGAAGCTACGTTTCTGGAGAACAATGCCAAGTGGCACAAATTCTGCCATACAAAATTCAATAATATAAAACTACAACGAGCAGAAAAAAGGAAATGCACACAGGGTTGCGACCCTGATGCTACTAACCAAAGAAAATACAATCGTCAAGTCGCTCATCATGAAGTGGCGCATCGGATGTCTGTTTTTTATGCGAAGATGTGTCAACTTCCGAACCACTCCGTGAGGCATCAACTTTTCGTCTAGACTCCCGCGTACGAAGATGTGCATTAGACCTGCAGGACGAGAGGTTATTTGCAAAATTGAGTGCTGGGGACATGGTCGCACATGATGCAAAATATCATCCAAGGTGTCTTGTTTCACTTTACGACAAAACTAATCATTACAAAGAAAACAGAAGATGGACAAAACTGATAAAGTCAACCAGGGGATTGCACTAGCTGAGTTGCTGTCATTTATCGATGAAACAAAAATAGATGAGACCATGCCTCTGCCTTTAAACTTGCAGATCTCGTCAAACTTTTTTTCTAATCGTCTAGAACAACTTGGAGTGGGGGCAGCATGTAAAGACAACATAGCACAGAGTTAAAAAATCGTATCCTGGCCCAAATCCCATACCTTACGGCTCAAAAGGAATGGCGTGATATACTACTTGCATTTGATAAAGATGTAGGACCTGCCCTCCGTAAAGTCTGCAAAGAAGACTACGATGACGAAGCCATATGTCTTTGCAAGGGCAGGAAGATAGCACGTAAGAAATGTTCCAAACTGCAGCAAACTCACAAGCTATTCCCCAATTTCATTTGATGAGGACTGCCAAGTAAAATCAGTAACCTCGTCACTGTTGACTTTGGTGGCCATGATCCTCGACGGCCCCAAACATCAAGTCTCAACAAGTGATGGTGTACCCAAGCAGCCCTCACTCAGCACAGCTCATTTGTTGCAGTAAATAGCTCCATCCGTCGCAGAGTGGGTAGTACTACTGTGCGTCACAAAAAAAGACAGAAAAACCCCCATTGCCCATCTACGTGGACTCACAGTCCATCAAGGACTCGGAAACGTGACCTCATTGAGATGCTGTTTGATCTCGGACTGTCCATCTCCTATGACCGAGTGATGGCAATCTCCACATCCATGGGAAACAGAGTGTGTGAGCAGTATCACCGAGATGAGGTAGTGTGTCCACCCAATCTACGCGGGGGGGCTTATTCACAACGGCAGCGGTTGATAATATCGACCACAATCCAAAGCTCCACAACGTCGACAGATTCCTTTCACGATACTGGGATATCACTTTTCCGCACACCCCAGTCTGCAAAATAATGGGACGGACCGCAGGGAACACAGCGTCCTTGAACAGCCTCTACTACCACTAAAACTGTCAGAGCTCCCAGAGTCCTACACCTTTTTTCTTTCCGCTGGTGTTACCTCGGAAGGATCCTCCACTCCCAAAGGCTGATGGTCCATTGAAGAGTGATGGGCAGGAGATCACCCAGGCATTGCACCAAGAGTATGGGTGAGTACTTGTAACATTCTAACATAATACCATCCCATAAGAACGTGATGCAAAAAACATTATTGTTATACCATAGAAAAATGTTTGATTGTTTTCTGACAATTCTAATGTACTTTGTTTAAAATTTACAGATGGCGGATCCCTGTGAAACAGAGGTATCAAGAAATTCCACAAAGTGACAGTAACTTATCATGGGCAGCCTACCATGCCAGTAAGGAGTCAGGACAAGATAATCTGCCGGCGATCACAGCACTATTTTCCCCTCTTTCCGGACGACTCCAAGTCTTTTGGGGATGATACGGCACCCCATGGACGTGATTAAAAAAGCTGTGATGGAAGTCAACCAGGGCAGAAACCAGTGATCACTGGGGATCAACCACTCTACACCATCTACAAGCAGATACGTGGATTTGGCCATAAACGTACGGGGAAGATCATTTCGTCATCATTTGGGAGGGCTGCATATAGAGATGGCTGGAACTAAAAGTGACGGAGACTGGCGGGAAAGATGCTGGATGGGTGGAAGCCCTGGTTCAGGCCAAAGTTGCTTCCCCTTTGGAACTGCAGATTCATTTCTGCATGCATCTCATGTTACAAGAACCAGACAGCGAAATCAAGTGACAGCAAGCAGCTTATATATCCTACTGACAAAGTCTACGCCCATTACACAGAGTCTCTGGAGTCTGAAAGCCATCCTGAATCCTTGATGACGGGTGTGGTCAACGAATTCGAGATGTGCCACATTTCCCAAATTTCTGGCCCCATCACTCTTCAATGGAACTCCTCCTCTTAACGTTTGTCAATCACTGAGGACAGCAAACTTCCCCTGTACATGGACAGCCTCACACAGCTTGCACCAGGGTTTTTTTTCAGCATGGACCACACCAACTATGACGATGGGTGCCTGTCCACATTCGAGACATGATGAGTCTTAGAAAGTCACACCCAGATATTGCTACTGAATTCACCAATGGCAAATTCACAGTTCACAGACGCAACGAGTTTTCTCATCCATGGCCATTGACCAGGCTCATGAGCAAAATAATGCTGCTGTGAAGAGTGACGGTGGTGCTGTTGGACTCACTCAAAATCCAAATGCTTTTAAAAGATGGATGGTGGCTGGGCCGGAACTGGTTAGAATGACTCCCGAGTTTGAAGCATCCATGGAGGGAATGAAAATAAGGATTAATCAAGACACACGCCACCATGAGCAAAAAAATAGTTCACGGTAATCTTTACTCAACATGCCAAAACGTCTGGTTGAAGTATAGAGGAAATGGGAAACCCCTTCCTAGAAGAGAGTACAGATTTGCTGCGGCTGGACACAAGAGACATTGCTGACCCCAACTATTGTTTATACTGTTAAACAGGCTGAGGAGATAGGTAAGCAACAGTACAAGACCTTCGTAGCAGACCGTCTGGGGAGCGAACCGTACCTCTTACTGAGCCAATAAAGAAGAATAAACTCCCATTGTTTAGTTGATCCTCTCCAAGAAGAATCAAGACAAGTTTGCAAGTAACTTCGCTAAAGAGTGACTTTCTCTTTATTCTCAAGATTCTACATTGCGTCTCAAACACGAGATGATGATCTTGCAGAATTTTTCCGCCATGAAAACCAAGCATGTCCCCCGTCTTTATCTCAGCTTGGGGAAGTTACGACTGGGAACCAAATCAGATCTATTGGGTGTCTAGAGAGTTGCGCAGAAAGGCAGAGGTGATGCTCCAAAGCCAGATACTGAGTCACTAAACCTTGACGGGGCGTGTTGGTGAACGTTCTGAAACCAGTGGGTGCCAAAAACCCTTTTATGATTATGCGCTGAAAGTATTCTTGCCACACATACAAGGTCACTTGCAAAGAGCCCGTCGTGTGGACATAGTCTGGGACCAGTACCGTGACAACAGCCTGAAATCTCAAGCCAGGGACAAACGTGGGAAAGGCATTCGAAGGAGAGTTGACGGGTCCACTGTTCTTCCAGGGAAATTGGCAGCAGTTCCTGAGAATTGATGCAAACAAAACAGAACTGTTTGCCTTTTTGACAAACACATCACACATCTTGTATCAGATAAGCAGATAGTCACCACGGATGGTTCAGATGTGACGTGCATTCCCGCACGCGACACCGTCCATCTTGCCCCATGTGACCATGAGGAGGCTGATACACGAATGATGTACATCTCGCGGATGCAGTCCGTGATGGATTTCAGGGAAAAAGCTTCTGCGTACGGTGGATACAGATATAGTGGCATTGGCTGTGGCAGCAACAACCAAACTCAAAATCCAGGAGCTTTGGGTGGCCTTTGGGACAGGCCAGCACTCAGGTATATTCCAGCACATGAAATTGCAGCATTCCTCGGACCAGATAAGTCACAGGCCCCTCCGATGTTCCATGCATACACACAGGGTGTGACACAGTCTCGTCATTTAATACACGGGGCAAAAAAGACAGCCTGGGATACCTGGAAAGTATTTGACGAATTGACGCCAGCGTTAGTTCATCTCGCCACGGGGACAGCAGACATCTCTGATGACGTTGTGGCAGTGCACGAGCGGTTCACCATTCTTCCTCTACGATGCACCAGCAATCTCGTCAAATAGACGAAGCTCGACAGGCACCCCTTCACGAAGAAGGACGAGCCATGGAAGCTATTCCCCTACCAGAGGAGCCCTGGTAAACAAATCAAGAGGGCTGTGTACACGGGTGGCCACTGCTGGGGAACATGGCTCAAGGTTGTTATGGATCTCCCTCACCTGGGGATTGGGGATGGATCGATCCCCACAACTGGAAACCCCTGTGGTCCATGCTTCCTGAAGCCAGCACTTCATCAAGGGAGCTGATTGTTTGTAAATGCAAAAAGGGTCGCAAGGGGCGATGCAAGTTAAACAAGCTATTTTTAAATGTACCACTTTGTGCCAGTGTGATGGAGAAATTGTGACGTATAAACAAGATCAAAAAATGGAACTATCTAGTAAAATTACCGTTACAAATGCTTTACTCATGCTTAATAATGTCAATACACTAATCTTCAATGTTCAGAGCAACTTGTTGTCATTTCATATATATTGGGATGATATATTTTTGGGATGATGGGACATATCTATATACGGGAGCCTATTTATTATTTCACTATTTATCTCTAAATCAATTTTTGGAAGCTTGTGAATACTTACAACTTACGGAATAATGTATTTAAAAAAGCGTTTACAAAAAACAGTCCAAATATTTGCTGTAATTAGTATTTATATACATAGTGAAATTGGTTGAGAACTTTTGAGTTTTTGATTATTGTTAACAATCTGTAATGTTGTAGACGAAACTGTTTAAATTTACCATATTCGTGTTGTCAACTTAACCAAATAAAATATTACTAAACCAGGCATTTTAATAATTATGACGCAAGTGTATTTATCTCTTAGCCACCAAATAATTTGCTCAGTTACTAAATTTGTTACTTTTAAGTCAGGCAGATAGGTGTATCCATCATAAGAAATTGTGGGTTTATACGTACAAGCATGAAATTTGGCACAGTCATAGATAATAGTGGTTTACTTAAAATAAATATGTACTTACCTGTCAACTAGTTAATTTGGTCCTGTAATTTCACTGAAACATAGACTCCTGAACGCGGAGGTTCCGAAATTTGATGAGTCAGCACTTATTACGCTAACTGGTGGGTTAATTGACATTGCTGGCAACACAAATGCAAAGTGTGGTCATTTGGAGAATACAATTATGGCATATATGTGTATCTAGAGTCATTTCATTAGAACATAAAGAAGCATTTGTGTCGTCCGGTTAAAAATAATCGCGGTCAAAACGGTAATTTTGTAAAATGGCCGCCACGGCTACCATAGGACGTTTTCGCGGTGGGTCCATATCTGGAATTATTCATTAGATTATTATCTATGACTGTGCCAAATTTCATGTTTGTACGTCTAAACCCACAATTCTTATGATGGATATACCTATCTGCCTGACTATAATGAGTAATTAGCGTAATGAGTTAATTGGCTGGAACGTGGCTCGTTGCCACGTTCCAGCCGCAAGAACTGAGCCAAAAGCAAAGGGGCCAGAGGCTGGACGCCTATATTGATTGGCAGCGAGAAGCGAGCTGCTTCTTACCATAAGATCCGTGGAATCAAGTTTCCGCCAAAAAGTGAATAAACTACTCCTAAATATTGTCGGATTGAGCTGAAATTTTACATGCAGTAGTGCTGTCAAAATCCCAAAGGGGGTCGTCGCAAGAAATTTTTTGCGTAAAACCAAACCCCTTTTTGGGTAATTAGCGTTTAAATGACTCCTAATTATTGTCGGATGAGCTGAAATCGACATGCAAAGGTAGTGCTGTTAAAATCAATGGGGGTCTGTGCAACCAAACTTTGTGCGTAGAACAAGCCCTTAATGAGTAATTTACGTAAAGAGTTAATTGTCTGGAACGTGGCTGGCTTTCCACGTTCCAGCCGCAAGAACTGAGCCAAAAGCAAAGGGGCCAGAGGCTGACGCCTATACTTGATATAGACTATATTTGGGAGCGAGCGAAGCGAGCTGCTTCTTACCATAAGACCCGTGGAACCAAGTTAAGCCAAAAGTGAAAAATACTCCTAAATATTGTCGATTGAGCTGAACTTGACATGCAAATAGTGCTGTCAAAATCAACGGAGGGCTGTTAAACAAACTTTTTGCGTAGAACACCCTTACTGAGCAATTAGCGTAATGATTTAATTGGCTGGAACGTGGCTCCCTGCCACGTTCCAGCCGCAAGAACTGAGCCAAAAGCAAAGGGGCCAGAGGCTGGACGCCTATACTTGATACACTATAGACATAAAGACACTATACACTATAAACTCGCTATATACTATATACTTTATTGGAGTATTGGGACCCAACTCGAAATGGCCATAGCGTCAGATAGAACCCAAAACCGGGGAGGGGGGGGGAGAGAGAGAGAGAGAGAGAGAGAGAGAGAGAGAGAGAGAGAGAGAGAGAGAGAGAGAGAGAGAGAGAGGAGAGAGAGAGAGAGAGAGAGAGAGAGAGAGAGAGAAGAGAGAGAGAGATAATATAATATAATATTATATATATATATATTAATAGTATAATAATATAATATATAATATATTATATATATATATATATTATATATATATATACATTATTGGTAAGTATTGGAGTACATACTTTAATGGTAAGAAGCAGCTCGCTTCGCTCGCTGCTTCTTACCAAAAGACCCGTGGAACCAAGTTTAAGCCAAAAAAGTGAATAACTACTCCTAAATATTGTCGGATTGAGCTCAAATTTGACATGCAAGTAGTGCTGTCAAAATCAATGGGGGTCTGTGTAACAAACTTTTTGCGTAAAACAAGCCCTTAATGTGTAATTAGCGTAAACTACTCCAAATTATTGTCGGATTGAGCTGAAATTTGACATGCAAATAGTGCTGTCAAAATCAATGGGGGTCTGTGCAACAAACTTTTTGTGTAGAACAAGCCCTTAATGAGTAATTAGCGTAATGAGTTAATTGGCTGGAACGTGCCTCGCTGTCACGTTCCAGCCGCAAGAACTGAGCCAAAAGCAAAGGGGACAGAGGCTGGACGCCTATACTTGATACACTATAACTACACTATATACCATAAGTACCATCATATCCACCACCAACACTACAATTATCACTACTACTATTACCACCACTATTGCTACCGTCACCACTATTTCAAATTACCTCAACAAACGTCATCACAACTATTATCATCAACATCATTATAGCCCCAATAACATGTGTGTGTGTGTGTGTGTGTGTGTGTGTGTGTGTGTGTGTGTGTGTGTGTGTGTGTGTGTGTGTGAGGATTTTTTTTTCCTTCCTTTTATCTGTGTATGTTATGTATATATATATATATATATATATATATATATATATATATATTATATATATATATATATATATATATATATATATATTATATATATATATAATATATTATTTCTCTCTCTCTCTCTCTCTCTACCCGGTTTTGGGTTCTATCTGACTCTAGAGTTGGCCATTTCGAGTTGGGTCCCAATTGACTCGTGGCCTAGACGGTTTGAGGCTTAATTAACCTGTGTCCCCATATGGCGCGTGGCCGAAGTGAACTGATGATCACTTGACCTCAGTACCAATCGCTTCAGTATCAAATGACATGTAACCAGCCACACTGAGCCACAGTGACCACTATCACCACCTGCTTCACTGTTTTCTCTTTATTTATTATTATGTAGAGCCAACACGTGTAATTTTTATTTGATGATTTATTTTTTCGTGGTGGTGACATTAGCAAATTGAAAAAAGAAAAATTAGAAATAAAAAAAAAACTCTAAGGATGTCATTGCCTTGCAGGAATAGACTACATTTATTATAATCATGATTGATTTTTCATGACGCAATATATATAATGCCTCACACTGCAATGCTCGCCGCTGTATTGATGTAGTGTTGTGAAAGTGTGGAGAGTATTCACCTATAAAGAGTAATGGCATCACAAGTGTGTGTGGCGCGGGATGCAGCGCGTCAATGTCCTCTGTGCCAACGCTGCTGCAGTGCTGCTGCTTCCAACCTCACGTCGGCCAAGACAAAGATATAATTTCACTGAAATATGTGAATAAAAACTTATCCGTGGTGTGTGCGAGGCTGTGTGGCTCATTAAGATGTCATGTATTGGTTATTATATTCATTATGTGAGGAAGTCGAGCGGGACAGCCAGGCAGGAAAAATGACTCTTTGCAAGGCGCCTCATCATCTCAATTGAAGACTTTTTCTCGATAGTTTGGCACTTTTTTCCTTTTAAACTTTTGCCTCGCCAAAGTAGTCTGCATTCACTTAAGGGGAAGTTTTTCCACGATAATGAGGACATGAATTTAACCTGCCCTTCCTTTCGCACGAGTGGCTCATAACTTGACGGTAATGCCAGGTGTTCCGCCCCTGGGTCACCTATGCCTGCCGGGAACCCATGCAGTGAGCGGCCGGGAGGAGCGAGAGTCCCGTTATTGAACCCATGTAAGGCGACATTCATGAAACACCGGTCGGTGGCTCATTGCCTTCACTCCGTCGGGAAGCGCTCCTTTAACCCGGCCTTCCTATAAATCCGCCAGCTATAAACCTCATCACAACCTTGAAATGCACGCTCTTATCTCCAGCAGGAAAGAGTACGTGATCTTCAGGAGGCTGATAGAGGCTGCCTGTGTGTGGTATAGGTTCAGTGCAGGCCGGGAGGGAAGGGAGGCAGGCTGCAGGGCTGTTATCAATGAAGCTATTGTCCTACCTATTTTTTTCAGCCTGCAGCTAACTCCTACATCGCGATCAATTCCAGCGTCATAGTGTGAATGGAGGAATCGTAAGCAGTCAACACAAACAATAGCCAGTCATACTTGCATCACATTTACTGTCATCTCTACCGTACTTCACATTTTCACTCTTAAAGATAGCATGGGAAGGATTTCTAGCACAAAAGGACTATACATCCCATTCTTCCCGCTGCTGTACCCCCTCCAAGCCCTCCAGGCCCGTGGGAGATCTGTCTGCTGCAGCCGGCGCGGATATTGCGGTGTCCGGGGAGGGATGAACCTTTCCAGTGACACTCCTTTGCTGCCTCGTGTCTGTGTTGTGCTCGTCAGTCTTGGTCTGTGTTTATGTAACCAGGCTTGTTTGATGACGATGATTTTATTTTCCTTTATTCTTTTTACTTTCTTTGTCTTTCGTGTGTGTGTGGTGTGTGTGTGTGTGTGTGTGTGTGTGTGTGTGTGTGTGGTGTGTGTGTGTGTGTGTGTGTGTGTGTGTGTGTGTGTGTGTGTGGGGGGGCGGGCGGGCGGGGGGGGGGGGGGGCGACCTTAATTTATTACTTTTCTTAACATTGTCACAAACTTTCAGAATTAATGATACAGATTTTACAATCTTTTAAAAAATTTGGGTTTCTAATTGATTAAAAATGACTAGTTTATGAAACCTAGAGTGGCACTTTAAAACCCCTGAAATATCACTATATTTTAAATTAAAAATACGGCTTGGTTTGAAAATTTCCTGAATGTCCATCCGTCCACTTACCCCATTTAACTCTCAATTTAAAATTTCAGAAAAGGGTCAACCTTTTTTAGCATAAATTATATCCACAAAATTTTCAAATTTTTCACAAGGGGAAAAATTTTATCGGGCCCAATTTAAAATCATGAAAACACCCTCAAAAACCGTGACATCTTGGAATTTCTATCAATGACATGGTCAAGCTTACAATATGTATTACAAAAGATACAAAGGTAAGTAGAACACAAGGAGAACATAATCGAAACACAAAAGGAATTTTTTAAATAAAACCTTTAAATTTTGCCATGCTCTCCAGAAAATGGTCAGCATTAAAATCTCCAAGTAGAAATCATTCAAAATTCATATCAATAAGTTTTTGTTTTAAGCTTTTAAAAGTCTAAAGGTATTCATGCAGTGTTTAGCCCCCCAAAACCCTTTTACAAATACATTATTAGTACATAATGCGTGTGCCTAAAGATTTTTCTAGTACAAAAAAAAATTTCTTTCAGAAAAATTTTTTAACGAAAAACCGGGAATCTTCACCTAAAAAAGAAAACCTCCGTCACACCGCCCGTTTAGACACCAATGCTTTTTCAGAGAAATGGGGCCCACCCCAAAAACACGCTCATAATTCTCATCTATGTACCTAAGTCTCCTAGTCTACCCACTGATCTTTTAAAAACAGGGAAATCGGGGAACCCTGGCTCAGCAGGGTTCCAACGTCCGCCATCTTCCCGAACAAAACAAACCCTTTTCTGTGGCTCGCTTTTGCTTTTTGGCTGTGTTTCGCCTCGTAAGCCAAGCTGGCTTCTGTCGGGTGGTTATGCCCGTCATGCCAAGCGTTGCTAGTCCGTACAAACAGACCGGCCCGGAAGTGGCAAATTTTTTCCACTGTGAGAAACCCACACACACACACACGCACCCCCCACACACACAAACACACCCCCACACCCCCCCACCCACCCACCCACCCCCCACACCCCCCACCACCCCCACCCCCCACACCCCCCCACCCCCCAAAACCACCCCCAACCCCACACCCACACACCACCCCAAACCACACCCAAAAAAAAAAAAACCCACACCCCACTCCCCACCCAGCCCATCCACTCTTAATCCATTTTAAAATGATAACTATAGTTAAAAAAATAAGGGGGGGTAAATTTTTTTTTTTATAAAGAGAATAGATTGAAATTTTTTTTTTCTTTAAAACAATTAGTCAAAGGCCGGTTCGGTTTGTCAAATGTCTACGTTCCTTAAAGCGGGGGATGTTTAATAGTGCTTTATTTTGTGAAAAAAAAAAGGGGAAAAAAGAAGTATCTTTTTTAAAAGTTGTTGGTTTTTAAAAAACCAAAGGAGTTAGGTTTCTTTCCTTTTAATTTAGCTAGGTTTAGGAAAAAAAATAATTTTGGGGTTTTTCATCAATATTATTTTTTTTTTTTTTTTG
>JACEEZ010004849.1:0-10000 GCA_016584305.1 Chionoecetes opilio | reverse complement strand
GCCTCGCCCCCTCCCCTCAGCCTGGTATAAGGGCAGTGCCGCCCCCCATCACTGTGCGCCCCCCCCCCCGCCTGTTCAGCTCCACCTCTGCGACTCCTAATTTTTGCTGTCATCTTATTAGACCCTTCCCTAAATTACTTTTTAGCGGTGTCGTGTGAGCAGCAATCTGTTTACGAGGTGCAGTCCTTCTTTGTTTACTAACAAAAGAAAACGCGAACTGCACATGCGTTAAGACGAATATTGACTAATATTGACTTGTTGATCAACAAAGGCATGTCCAGGCGTCCTATGCCAACAAACCCGTCTTTATTTACCAACAAAGAACTAACCCCAGAAATAGGAACACTCGCCGACGTGAAAAATTGGAGCACTCGCCGACGTCGGCGAGAATTCCTATCGGCGACAGTTATAGGTAGGGTTTTGAGCATATATGATATATGAGGCATTCAATTTCGTATAGAAATGTCCTGTGAGCAGGAGATGGGGCCCTAACCACCCGTGTTCAAGAATGCAATTATTGTTGTTTTTTTTTTTTTTTTTTTTTTACGTTGTAACCTATAGCGCCTGTAGGCATATGGAGAGTCTTGATGTTGGTCGAACTCGCCCGTTGGTGGCGCAGGCTGGATTTTTATAGTGACACCTGTGGTCTCAGGTGAAGATCTCATTTTCTATGATGTTCTTGATCTCCAGGTTAAGCGCATGCAGCCCCTAGAGTCCACCGTCACACTCGCAATCGGCAGACAGGTATACGCTGCATGTGGGCTGCTTCGATCACTCGACGATGGCTTTGACAGTTGCTCCTTGGTGAGACTTGGGCTCGGGACCTTCTGCTCCCGACCTTATACAGATATTGCTTCCAATTTAGATAACAACATCCCACCTTCAGATATTAACCCACTTGACTTTCTGAGAGGTAATTATCCAACATCAATGATTGTTCCTCCAGTACTACCAAAAGACTTTTGCAGCGTAATAAATCATTAAAAAAAAAAGTGAATACCCATGAAATTTTGTCTCTTCCAAAAGCTAATAAAGAACAAATAGGTTCCTTTATCAATTTTGTTAAACCCCGTCCATCGAAAAAGGGAAAATTTTTCCTCAATTTTTAAAAATGAAACCCGTAATCCCTATTTATAAAAAAGGTCCAAAAGACAACATTCCAAATTTCGAGAAAACTGGACCCAAAACCGGGGGTCGCTGGCGTTTAACCACTTTTTTATAATAAGTTGGTCTAGGAAAAAAAAAAATATGGGTTTATTCCACTCATTTTAAAACAAGAAGTATAATATAAGAACGATTTTTTTTATATGTATATTGATAGAACCCGTTTCTGTAAAACATTGTAATAACCAAATAACCAAGTGGGTTAAGTTGAGGAGGGAGGTAAATGTACTTATGAATTATATAGTCAAAAATAAATTTTTTAGAAGTTATCTATACCTAGGCAGTCATTTTTTCGTTATTTTGTGTATCAATCAGATAAAAACCCTGGAAAATGAGTCGACGCGTAAGGAATGTTTTTATTAATCTTCCCCCCCCAAAAATTCCCCCCCCGCCCACCACTCCCCGCCCGGCGTGCGCCTCCACCTTATAACCCTACTTTGTCGCAGCAAAAGCCGAGGGAATTCTTTAAATTTTTTTTTCCAAGGTTTGTTATTTGTTTTTTGACAAGCGTTTCCAGACGCAGCAGTACTGTTTTAGAAAACAGGTGAACATGCCCAAATTTTTACATGCCACAAATACATGAAAAAATTTTAAAAAGCTTTGCTACCGAGGCGAGTAATTGTTTTAAATTGTATAAAAACGATCGTAATGCAGGTCACCCATATAATGTAGAAAAACAGAAGAATATATTTTTGGTTTTTCAGATGCGGCATCAATGTTTTTATCGCGAAATTAATTTTAAAAAATATTAGTGCGGAGCCCAAAAACATTTGCCCAAACCCTTTGAGTTAAAATCCCAGCGACCATGGCATTTCCGGTTTCAGATCTTTGGGAATTACAGACCAATATCATGCTAAGCACCTACTCAAAAATATTCGAAAAATTAATAAAAAAAATTCTATTAAATTTTTAACCAAAAAACTATTACCCACAAAGAAAAATTTTGGGTTTTTCGAAAAAGGCTTAAATCCCTTTTAGTGCTTTGACCGCCTTCACGATAACATCTACTCCCCCCTTGGATGCTAAAATACAATGCTCACTATTTTTGGGACTTTACTAAAGCTTTTTGATACAGGAAAATGATATTTACTACAAAATTAAAAATTATGGTATACGTGGATCATACATGACTGGTTTTAGAACTACCTCCCCCGTGAAACCCCAAGTAAAAAAATTTAAAATTGTCTATCTAACCTCAACTTTTCATACGGACCCCAGGGAGGTTCGGCCCCTTTTTTTCCTTATCTTATAAATGATCCCCCAAAATGTTTTTAAAAATTTAAAAACAATACTTTTTGCTGGGGGGATCTATTTTATTCATTATGGTGCACCCCCTAACCCTTGATAGAAACAGCCAACCAAGACCTAGAAAAATTTTATAAAGGTGTTTGAGTAATAGACAAAACCGTCAATTTAAAAAAAACGATTATATGCCTTTTCCCAAAAAGGCGACAAAATTCTTCCTACCGTTATACAACACAATGTCCCAAACAAAACAAACCCAAAACACAAACTACAGGTGTAACTTTTGAGATAACTTTCCTTTTTTAAACCAACATTAAGAATTATGTTTTAAAATTTGTTAGAATCGTTCTTATTATATCCAATTAGGCCCTTTATCCCTAATATATATTTAAAAATTCTCTATAATGCCCATGTATTGCCACCTTTCAATATTGTACTCCAGTCTGGGCAACACATATCCCACTCTTTACTTCCCCTGTTCCGGCTACAAAAGGAAAAAAATTTGGGATCATTACAAATTCGGGTACTTGATATACCACCCTTTTTTTAAGAATATGAACATCTGAACTATTTGACATAAACAAATTCCCAGTTTGGAATACATAGCAAAATTAGTTACTGGTTCTTTTATATCAACTTGCCCCCTAACAAAACTACCCCACCCGCAACGTGAACCCCCCGTGTACCACAAAAACCTGACAGTTTTTAAAACACTCACTAGCCTATTTTGGCCCCAGAAGGGAAAATATCCCCCACTTTTTAAGACCTACCAAATTTTTCATTTAAAAGGCAATACAAAAAGTATTTATTGCCCCAAATATACAAGATTTTGTTCTAATATTTGATCTAATTTTTTCAATATGGTCAGTAGATTTTTTATAGTGCCAAAAATCTTTTTAAGCATTCACAAATGAATTTTGAGAAATTTGTCTATGATTTCCCCTGATTTTTTTTTGTTTTTTTGTTTCCCTTTTTTTCTTTTTTCTTTTTTTTTTTTCTTCTTTTGAAATTTGTTTAATGACGTCCTAGATAAATTTTTTGTAAACTAAGAGATGCGCCGAATAGCCGTATGGTTGTAGGGGTTTACACAAATTAGTTATAAAACTTTTTAACGTTGTTTTATGGCAGCTTTTTAAAGTTTTCAAGGTTTCAGTGTTTCCCCTACCGGCTCTTGAAAGAATTGCCCCCATCAGGATTCGAACCGGACTTTGGTTTCACCCACTCCAAGACGTAACCACGGCCACTCCCTGCCAAATCTCCCCCAAAACAGGAAATCTTTCTTGAACAGATCAAAATAGTATTTTCTTTTAATTAGCAGGATGTGTTTTTCCCCAAAAATTTATATGATAGATTCACTGCATATTTAATGGTCCTTCACATCGTTTAAAAAAGCAGAGCCATTTTTCGATTAGAATGTTTTTCCTTTTGAAAAAAAAATCAGTAGCCCTCCTACTTGAGCAGACTTTCATTTTACAAGCGACAAAAGTACAAGGGTACCGGGAAAAGCGGCCCGGCTTTGTGACAAAAAGGGAATTTGGTGGGGAAACCCTAAGAACCCGGGTTTCTTGCACTTGCGTTTTCTTTAACTCGAGGCATTTTTAAGAACCCGGCTTCTTACGGCTTCCCCAGTGGGCCCAAAAACCGTAAGAACCGGGGGAAGCGACCCCGGGCCCCGTTTCTCAGGTTTCTCGGCTTCATAGTCACGAAGGACGTCAGGAAAAAAAACACGTGGGGTGTTGTGAAAAATTTATCAGTAAAAAAACTGTGACCCCCCTTCATTATCGTTTCCTTTTTGCAACTGCGCCCCGTCCTTTCGGCAAAACCAGCAACCCCATGAAAACATTAAAGTAAAATATTTGTAAAATAATACATAAAAACCATATCCTGTTTTTTTTTACTGGAAAACATGGTCGCCCAAAAAATCGATTAGGTTTCTGGACAAAAAGGGAAGTGATTTGGTAAATCGCCCCTGCTGAACTCGAATCTGGTTAAATTAACTCTATCCGTCCCGTTTTGAGAACCAGACCAATCATGAAAAAATATTGGTAAAACAAGAAATATTTCACCAGGTTTCATTTTAAAACTTTATCTTTCTTTTTTAAATTAGGGCAGTGCAGGTTTTTGAGTCAGTGGGGTTTTGCGGAGCAGGGGAGGGGTTTTGGGGCCTGGTTTTTAGCGAGGGGTTAGCAGGCGTGAGAAAATTTTACTATGAGTACAGCTATTTACATATGTTTTTAAAAATTTTATTTTTTTCAGAATATGTTTGATTTTGTGGAGTCCAATTTTTGTGGGTTTTCCGTATATAGTCTTTTTTACCGGGCGTGAGGAGCGCCGTAACTGTGTGAATGCATCGGACAGTTTTTTTTTTTCATAGTGGAATTTTTACCCCCGAAGTTGAAGAAACCCCTTTTCAAAGAAAAGTTCGGGAGTTATTGCCCTACTTCAAATGCCGATAGGGTGATCAAAAAAATGGGGCCCCCCACGTAGAGCAACCCTTTTGAACCATTGAATGAATGGATGCGGGCAAAGCCCCAGGCATGGGTTTGGATCCAAGGTTTTGGGGTGAACAAAAGGATACAGTACTGACGCTACTTCTGCCCCACTAACATCAAAGGAATTCAGTAAAAAAAGCGAGATAATCAGGTATCCCGACGTCCTTTGCCATAGGCCTGGGCCCCCATGGGGCCTGTCTCCCCGTTCCCAAAAGTTCCAAGCAAGTGCATAAGTGAAACAGATTCGAACGAGGAGGATAAATCCCTGGTACAGACTTTTAAAAAATGGCAGACAACAGAGAGCCCAAATTCATCAGCAGGAAATGTACAGACCTTGCTAGGACCCAGATTTCCCAAGGAGAAAAATGAAGTCCTTGGTCTTCTAAGGAATGGGGTTTTCTACAAGAAGGATTTCATCACCACGTTTTGTCGTAGACATAAAAACTTTCAAGCTTTTTCAAGAGAACACAAGCCTGTTACGCTTTGATGTTTTAACCCAGTGAAGCCCTTGGGGTCTGTCTCAAGGAAGGAATTTGCTACAAAAGGATTCTCTCAAACCCGTTTTTTCGTGAATAAAGAACTTTCAAGCTTCTTTAAGATGGGGAAAAACTTTTACTGCTTTGTTTGGGGCACACTATGGGAAAAATTTTTGGGGTCCAATTTTGATGAGTGAGTGGGGGTGTTTATAGATCAGGAAAAAAACGCTAAAAGGCCCTTTTCGCATAAAGGAAAAAAACTTTGAGTGATCCAGTTTTCGCATGGCCCTGAAATGAGTGAAAAATTTTGAAAATATGAAGACTTTGTTACTGCTGTTAAATATGAAGAACATCAGTGGGTCTGTGGGGGACTGAAAGGGGAAACTCCTTGCTTTTAGGACTCCGTTAGGTTACACTAACACATGTGTTTTTTTGTTTGTGGGGCCTAGAGCGGACAGCAAACATTACAAACAAAAGGAATGGCAAATACGACCCAAAAAACTACCGGAGGTTCAATGTAGTACAAAAATCTTTTGCAGGAAAAGGTTTACTCCCTTGCATTTTAAAATTGGGGGTTAAAGAAAAATTTTGTGAAGGCCATGGATCCAAAATGGTGCTGGTTTCAGTATTTTTTAGCAAAGTTGAACGCAGTATCTGAAGCCAAAATAAAGGCAGGTGTTTTCAATGGGCCCCCAAATTTGTCAATTCTCAAGTGAGATTTTAAAAAGCCTAACTGCCCGGAAAAGCTGTTGGAAGGCTTTTGGGTTATAAAGAATCCTAGGTAATGTTCGAGCATGAATTATGAGGAATTTTAAATGACATTTGAAGGTTACTATGCGTTGGGGCTCGGATGTCACTCAAAAAACCCCTTTTTCCATTCACATCTTGATTTCTTCCCAACAAATCTTGGCGCGGTCATGATGAGCAGGGGGGAAAGTTTCCACCGGGCATTTCCACCCTGGAAACCCGTACCAAGGGCGATTTAGTCCCAACTGATAGGGGGATCTTTCTGGACGCTCAACGTGAAAGTAGTGCTCCCACAAACGAAAGAGCAAATACAGAAAACTTTGATTACTAGGAGCAGGGTGAGTACTTTGGTGTTGGTTAGGTATAGTTTGACATTGTATATTTAATACCAATTTTAGTCTTTATGTTCTTCGAAGAAAAGCAGGTCTGACTTTTTCGAAATAGGCATCATTCTTCCAAAAAAAAAAAAAAACTCGAAGTTTTTTTTTTCCAAAATACGAATATAATATATATATATATATATATTATATATATAAAATTATATATAATATATATTAAAGTCAAAATTTACTGTGATTTTGGGATATTTTCGGGTATTTCCCAAAAGTACATTTTCGGTATTTGGAATAGCCGCAAGCCGCCCCCCGGGGGGACTTTTTGGCTAGCTCCGCGGAGGGATGGTGGGGCCTTTGGCCCACCACCTGGTTTGGTGGGCCCTTGGCCCCCAAAAATGGACTCTCCAGATAGCCCTTTAACTTTCCGAAATTGGATTTTAGAAAAAGTATGTATTCCCCCCACCCATTCACTCACCCATTCCCATCACCCCCACCCCTTCACTCACCCATTTCCCCTCACCCCCCCCATTTCACCCCACCCTACCATACCCCACCAATCACCACCCCTTACCCATCACCACACACCCTACCACCCCTTACCCATCACCCCCCCACCTATTCCCCCCCCATACCCCTCACCCCAACCCATCACCCCCCCCCCCATTCACTCACCCCTACCCCCCCCCATACCCCCCCCATTTACCACCCATTTCCCCCTCACCCTACATAAGGCTTCCTCAATTTTCCCCAACCCCCTTTTGTTTTACAATTCCGTAATAGGCTGCTAAAAAAAAAGAAAAAAAAAAATGATGGATATCTCATAAAAAGGGCTTTTGACCTTCCCCCGGTCCTAATTCCAAAAAATGTGCCCTATGAGGGTTTGCACACGGGGGCGGAAACCTATACCACACACACACACGAAGACAGACCCCACTTGCTATTTATTTAACCCCCCTTACCCATCACCCCCCACCATTCCCTCCCACACCCTTTCCCACCCCCAATTCACCCCCAACCCATCACCCCCACCCATTCCAACCCCAAACCACCCCCACCCAAAATTACCCAATACCAACAAAAACCCATAAATCTCATCAATTGTCTTAATCCCCCCGCAACCCCAAAATCCTTTTTTCCCCCCAATTATCGCAAAAGCCAAAAAAAAAAAAAAAAAAAACCAGAAAACCAAAGGGCTTTAAAATTTTCATTCAACCCTTAAAAAAGTGCCAATAGGTTGTTTGGGCAACGGGGGCCCGCCATGTCACAGAACACACCAACCCACACAACACAACCCACACACACCCCCCAACCCACCCACCCACACAGACAGACAGACAGACAGAGAGGACACCTTTTGCTTATATTTATTTTTGATTACCCATCACCCCCCCCTATTCCCTCACCCATCACCCATCCACCCCCAACCCATCACCCCCCACCCATTCACTCACCCATCACCCCACACCCATTACCCATCACCCCACCCATTCACTCACCCTTACCCATCACCCTACATCAAGGCTTCTCAATTCTCGCAACCTACTTTGTTTTTCACAATTCTCGCTATAGGCTGCTAAAAAAAAAAAAAAAAAAAAAAGTGATCGGATCATCTCATAAGTGGGCTTATGACCTTCCCCTGGTAAAAACCGATTCCAAAAATTTTGCCTATGAGGTTTGTTTGCGCCACGGGGGGCGGAACCTTGAACAACCACACACACACACACACAGACAGACAAAACCACACTTCGCTTTTATTAATATAGATGATGGATCATCTCATAAGGGGGGCTTAAAACCTTCCCCTGGTCAACCCGTTCCAAAAATGTGCCATATGAGTTGTTGCGCCACGGGGGCGGAACCCTACCAACACACACCACACACCACAAACAACACACACAACCACACACACACCACACACCACACACAGACGGGACAGACGGGACAGAGAGACACACTTTAGCTTATATTATTAAGATTACCCATCACCCCCACCTATTCCCTCACCCATCACCCTTTCACCCCCAACCCATCACCCCCACCCATTCACTCACCCATACCCCACACCCATTCCCCATCACCCCACCCATTCACTCACCCTTACCATCACCCTACATCAAGGCTTCCTCAATTTCGCAACCTACTTTTTTTTTCCACAATTTCTCGCTAATAGGCTGCTAAAAAAAAAAAAAAAAAAAAGTAATCGGATCTTTCTCATAAGTGGGCTTATGACCTTCCCCTGGTCAACCCGTTTCCCAAAAATGTGCCATATGAGGTGTTTTGCGCCCACGGGGGGGGAACCTATACCACACACACACACAACCACAGACAGACGGGAACACACTTTCGCTTTTATTAATTATGACATAATTTAAGTATATTTTTTGCCAGATATGTACATTAGGTCCTAATAAAGCCGCAGGCACCACCAAAATTTAATTACGAGTACAGGGGGGTCCCGAAGATACGAGCAGTTAGGTTCCCACCTGGCATACTCGTAAAGCGAAATCTCGTATAAACGAAACACATAACTAATGGGAAAAATAAAAGGTTTGGTTCCAGGCCCCCCATAAATTATTAAAAAAAAAAAAAAAAAAAAAAAAAAAAAAAAAAAAAAATGTTTTTCAAGCTAAAAAAAAAACTATACCAACACAACAAACACACACAGCGTCTTTTATACCCACACTGTACTACCTATTCTGTAGAAAAGCATTCTGAAAGAGAAAATAGCCCCACAAAATAGCATAACTGCACTTTAAAATAAACATAAAATACCAAGAAAAAAAGACGTTGTAATGTAGGGACGCCCCGTGATACAAGAGAAGGAGTGTAGGGGTCCCAAGGTTGGGGCCGCACACCTGCTAATTAACCTAAAGGTCAGGCCGCGCCATATGCTTAATTACCCTTCAGGTCACGCCTTGCTAGGGTGACCTGACTGCGGTCCCAAGGTTGGGGCTGCAACCCCTGCTAATTAACCCTTTAAAATTTAGGCTGCGCCATATGCTTAATTACCCTTCAGGTCACGCCTTTCTAGGGGTGACCTGACTGCGGTCCCAAGGTTGGGGGCCGCACACCTGCTAATTACCCCTAAACGTCAGGCCGCGCCATATGCTTAATTACCCTTCCGGTCACGACTTGCTAGGGGTGACCTCACTGGGGTCAACCAAATCCCCCTTTGTCAGCCCGGGGGGTGGTAGGGGGGCATTTTTAGCTTGATAATTTTACTCACCCCAGTTTGAATGTCCTATCATTGGATTTTTTATCTTGTATATTGAAAATAGACCCTAAATTTAAAACTCTCGTATCATCGGATTCTCGTATAAACCCAATGCTCGTATAGCGGGGCCTCCCTGTAATATATATATTAACGTAGGGGTTTTTGTTCAATTTATTGTTAAAAACTTTAAATTTTAATGGATATTAAAATATACGGTAAAAAATATTTTTAATACAAAAATTTTAAAAAAGCCGAAATTTTTCAAAACTTTTATACTTTAAGAAATTAAAGCAATGCCTTTTTAAAATCAGCAAGCGGAAAATGGGG
>JACEEZ010004848.1:452620-468044 GCA_016584305.1 Chionoecetes opilio | reverse complement strand
TCCTCTTCTCCCCTCTCTCTCCCCTCTCTCATACCTCGAGTGGGAGTAGATGTTACACTGTTACAGTTACATTTTTTGGAATATTTTGAATCTTAGGCTGGTAGATCGCATCGGGGAAACTGTAGAAAAGTAATCATATCTCACAAAGGTTGGCCACCCCTGTTGTATAGGATCCCCTCGTGGGGTGCCGTATCGAGGCACCCTCCAGGTAAAGGAAGAGTGTAGTCATGACCTGGCGCTGACGGTAGGTGTCGCAAATATGGAACTCAAGCTGGCCCAGCACGTCCATTGTGCCCTATGGGGTCGGTAGCCGCACTGCTCCTCCCTTAGCAGTCGCTTCTCCTCAAGCCCCAGGAGAGACGTGTGGACACCAGGCGCTCCATCAGCTTCCCAATACAGAGAGGAGAGCTATGGGCCTGTAGGAAGATGGGAGAGAAGGATCTTACCCGCTTGTGGATGGGATGAGGACAGAGGGCTTCCACATGTGGGGTAATTTCCTGTCTCCCAGCTGGCATTGTAAATGCGTAGAGGCATTCCTGTAGGGGAGGGAGAGGTGGGTGAGGAAATCGTAAGGGATTTTGGTCGTGTCCCCGCTGCCTTGCAGTACGCAGTGTGGACAGGGCCGCATCCAGTTCCCGCCGGGCGTAAGGCTGGGTTAGCTCAGGAAGACCAGGGAGGCATGGGGTAGAGGTGGCTTGGTGGAGGGCCGCAGGGGGATGGAGAGTAGGGGGAAGCCCATCTTCTGGTGGTAGGGGCGAGCCAGACCCTTTCTGCCTTCTGGGGGTCATCCAATAGAGACTGGGCAACCATCCGTCAGGGGATGGGGTGATGCGCCTTCCTGCCCTCCATAGAGTGCAGGAAGTCCCAGGTTCTCTTGGTGAGAAGAGAAGGAGAGGGGGGAGCAGTGGGAGCCCCAGGCACTCCTCTGGCCTTGAGGATGATCTTGGCGCTGAAGGCGTTGAGACGGCGGTAGTTAGTGCCTGCCAGTATCGTGGGTGTCCTCCGCCACTGGTTCCAGGCCCGACGGGGGGCCCAGTACTGCCCGGGCACGTCTTTCATTCCACCATGGCTTCCCAGGGCGACGGGTGTGCGACCGTGGAAAGGGTTTGAAAGGCAGCGTAGGCGGCATTGCTGCGGTGTTGTCTGGCCAATGAGTGTTTGTTTACATGTACCGCCACCTGTGCGCTGACAGCGCTCCGTTGTAGACGACGCTCACCGCCGACGCTTCTGCCATCTAATGGAAAACGGGGCAGAATCTGGCCTCCCCTTTGGCCCTATTGCACAAAGACTCCTTTCTCTCTCTAGCTTCCTTGTTGGAACACACACCGGAGGCATCAGCCTCACCCCACTACACCACGTGGACTCCATTGAACAAAAATACACTTCTGAGAAGTAAAATAGTTTCCCTTTTTAGTCCTGTTATCTATATATTGATATGTAGAACTAATTCCTCTCTAATTAACAGGAGATCCTGATATACGAAGATAGGCGTTGTGTTGTGTGTCTGTATGTCCCTCGTCGACGCCACCCCAACCATCCCAGACCCAAGGTTTTAGATATTACCTCCGCTCCCCTCCTCGTCATCAGTCCAGCCGGGTATGAAGTCTTAATATTCTGTAAATGTCACCACCTAAAGAGTTCGAAAAAGACAGCTAAGAAAGAGTCCAGTTAGTCACTAATCCTATCGTAGGCTACATTCAAGACAATACAATTAAAACCCTGGGTGATAAAGAACGGGAAAGGATTGTTAGACATGAATTATTACCTCCGCCACGGGGGTCCCTAAGTTTTCAGGGGATGCGAACACATTAAAATAAATCATTCTTGCATAGAGTGGACACCCTGATTGCAAATAAGAAACTTACCTCAGATAGTTTTAAAGATTGAGTGCTTAAACAACATGTAACGCCGAAAACGGCAGGGCAAGGCATGTTATCTGTTACAGACAATTGAAGACCTAAAACATTACGACGCTTATGTTCAGGTGTTCAGACGGCACTTCTCGAAGAAAAGTGACCAGACCCCCTCCGGGCTAGGGTTTAAAAATACTATCGCTTAAACGTCCATCCTCGCAACTAGTTACAGAGTATATTGCAAAGCTTGATCTGTGGGAAAGGATATGGAGAATCTGCTCAGAGCCTCCGATGGACATTGCCACTGGAGGGTGACCACATGTCAAAACACTAGTATCAAAATTAAATCATGTTCTAAAAAATTTTAAATGTTGTGATATGTTACAGCGAAAGGCTGTACAAGGATTTGAAGGAAAACCAGTCCTTGGGAACATTGATTGCATGCTAAGAGGATACGCCGAGACAAATCCTCGCAACGACTCGTATGTGATGCCGATACGGCCCAACCCACACACCGCCGCCACAGGCTAGTAACTCGGGAACACGTTACAGCAGGTCCTTATCACGTAGGGGAGGCCCAACAAAAAACAACCTCGCAGCGTCTCATGGCAACGCCCTCCTCAAGTTGAATGTTATCAGTGTGGTCGACCGGGTCACGTCGCGATGGATTGTTACAATTCAACACCTTGCGGTAATTGTCAATATACCGGACACACCGAAAGAAATTGCTACCTGGAACCTTGGTGTAGCTCCCACAATATGTAGGACACAAACCAGAGATTGTCGCGCGCGGCGAGCTAACAATCTTCGAGCTCAAAATGTTCGTACGGGAAACCCCTTCGTAGGTAAACACAAGGAAGGGACACTACCCCTTCAATAAGTCAAAAGAACCGACAAACTGAAGACTTAGAAAATGTAAAAAGAGAAACAAAACTGAAAAATCCCGATAACAAGCACACTGAGGCCCCATTAATTGAAGGCAAAGTTTATCACACGCCCACTCAGATTTTCCTAGACACAGGATCCATGGTGAACATAATAAGTCATGACATCTTAAATAAAGTAAGACCAGGTGTTAAGTTTATTGAGCCAGTGCCATACACACTGAAAGGCGTGACGGGCGAAAAATTACGTACAGTTGGAAAAACTCAAGTCACTGTTACATTAGGAGATTATTTTTTTTTCACTATAACCGCGATGGTGGTAGACAAACCATTTTTCCCTGGAGATTTGTTAATAGGATTTGCTACAATGCGCGAGCAAGAGATCACTGTACTTCACCAGACCGTGGTGTTCACTGTTCATACAAATTCTCCCATTTCTGAATCCAAAACCCCGTTATAGGCGTGCTAAATACAAATACTAATTATGCTATTAAAACACCCATAGCGTGGCAGAGAAATCAAGGCTACGATAACCCAGAGAAAGGAAAAATTACTTCTAAAGGTCCCTGATTACACACTGCACCAAAACAGATGATTTAGTGAAGTCAAAACCAAAGACAAGCAAAAGCTAATACCAGGCATGAAAAGTATCACAAGTTAGTAAATACACTGAGACAGCATCAAAGGAAAAAGTTACAGACCCAGATGAAGCCGTGAGAATTATTTCAGGACATGTGATAGGTATACGCTATTGCATGCCATGTCAATTAACAAGGTGACACTGGATTTTAAAAGTATTAAAGCAGGATACAGAAGTATTTACAATGCCAGAATCCATTAGAGTAAAAGGACGCAACTTGTTCCGCTGTTTATAAATCAGAGAATGGGAAATTAGAAGTTTTAGTAATGAGTACACTGAAAAGAACATCACTTTGAAACCGGGAACCCTGATAGGATCATTCCAAGTCTGTAAACACCCAATTAAAATAGAAAATGAAAACCAGAACTCAGAAATGCAACGACCCATTCATCTGCTCAGTCCAGAAAGTTGTAGGGGTTTTGGGGAGAGATCTTCTAAACCCCCTTTAAAACCTACCAGCCGACCTGATTTAGAGCACGAACTCTTATCATCCCTAACGAAGCACAGCACGCAATAGCCTTACCAAGGGACGCTTTGGAAGACTGACGTTTTTGAAACTCAAATAAATTAAAATCAGGTACCAGCCGATTTATATCCCAGCATATAGATTCCCCGCTTCAAGCTCGCCACAGTAAATCAATTGATCAGTGAAATGCTCACACAAATGTGATTGACCTAGCGATAGTGAGTGGAACTTTCCTCTTTCCTAGTACCAAAGTCAGACATTTTCAGTAAGCCCAGTCTCGACTACAGGGAGTTAAACAAACCACTATCCCAGATCGTCTACAATTACCATAATCTCTGACTTCTTCGCATCTAGGAACAGAAAAAACTATTCAGCACAATAGACATAAAGTCAGCCTTCGGGCAGATAGAATGCAAGATGAATCTAAAGCCCTGACGCTTTTTCCACACCGACTGGACACTACAGTTTTTAAACGCATGCCATTTGGATTATCAAACAGTCCATTAACGTACTGAACTGATAAACACAGATTTCAAGGGCTTATAGGAAACACAGCAAGTGTATTTCTAGACGACATACTCATAGTATCACAGACACAGAGGAACATTTTTAAGAAACTAGACTTGGTTTTCTCTAGGCTAGCATCAGCCGTTTGGGAAAGTGAAAATAGAGAAATGTACTTTCCTACAAGAAAAAGTTATTTACCTAGGACTAAAATAGATAAACATTGGTTTAAGAACAGTACAGTCAAAACTCGACCGCCGAAAGAAATTTCCCCCAGTGCCAAACACAGTTGAAAAAGTAAAAATTTTTCCTTGGTCTAACGGGTTTACTATAGAATCTTTATAAAGGGATACGCCGATATAGCACAACCCCTAAACCACTATTAAAAAAGAATCAGACTTTTATTTGGGGGACACGCTCAAGAGCAAGCTTTTTGAAACGCTCAATCAAACTAACCAACTCAACCAGTACTAATCTTCCCAGATTACACGAAAGATTTATCCTATGTAACCGACGCCTCATATATGGGTAGGAGGAATATTATGCGGGAAAGAAAAGGAACGTTCCAACCGATAGCTTTGCATCCAGACTATGCACAACCGCAGAAAAAGATTACCAGCATCACAAACGTGAGACTTTAGCAGTAAATATACTGTCTAGAAAAATGTAGACACACATTGCTAGGTTACAAGAAAGAGTGTGGACTGATCACACAGCAATACAGAACCTGGTTTCAGCATAAAAAACCTCAGAGGCAGACTCGCCAGATGGTACACGTACAGAATTACGAAGTCATTTTTAATACAACCAGGAAAGAAAAACGTACCGCAGACGCACTCTCAAGGAACATTAGCCCAGAAACAGGGGTAATGACCTAAATATGTAGTATTGAAGAATTAATTTCACCTAGATACAGATCTAGTCAGCACAGAACTGGAAAGGATGCCATGTGGAGCACAGTAGTAACGCACCTAACAACCCGACAGGGATCCAAGAACCACAACTACCCGCTAAATACAAGATAAACGATTTCGAAATATGCAATTAATTATTATACAGAACGCAGATAAGTATGCAAAAACGTAACACGAGGTATAGTGAAAAAAATTAGTAAAACCCCAGACCTAGTCCCAGAAGTATTAAAGATGCTCCATAACAGTGCCCACAGCGGACACCCCGGAAAAGATAAGAAATTACAACAAGCACACTAAAGTACTTCTGGCCAGGGATGAGAAAAGACATTATTCCCACGTAGATAACTGCACGATTTGCGCCGAGTGAAGGGGAACACGCGTTCCCCAGCACCAATGCTAACGACCCTATACCCCAGAAACCCCTGGGAAAGGTCACATCGATACACTCGAGCTTCCAATGTCAGAAATGGATACAAATACTTGCTATAGTCTATTCACTTAAGCCTGGATTCCTGGGGTGGGAGCCCGCTCGCTGCCTAGCCGAGTTTTTAAGGACGTCGCTGATTGGCTGATAGACTCGGCTGGGTGGCGATGGTGGTGGTACTTGCCTCGCAGCAACCAAACCCTTGCGTTGCCTCAGAAAATATTCATATTTCTTGGCTTTACTCATCTCTAACACAAAATAGGCCTATTTTGTTTGCATCAGTAAATCAGGCAGTGATTGTTCCAACAACAACACGCCATTCATAAATCATAGGGTAAAAAATAAAGTCATGACTGACTATCACAAAAGTAGGCGGACTTTTAGGTTTCAGTGCATTGAATGTTGTACTCCTACCCGATATAACCAAGCTACAATAATGTTTGAAAAGCTGAGCCTACCATCGTGTCATAAAACATTGCTGCATATCATGAGCATAAAAAAATTAAAAAGTAAGACTTCACTAATATTAAGATAATTAAAGGAAAATAAAAGAGTGTATAAACATTATTTCTTGCTTATTTTGCTTCAACTCGCTCTAACTCCATATTTTTTGGTCACATTCTTTTCAAGACTGTTTCAAAATCCCTTTTACTTTTTCCCCTTCATGTGGTATGTAGCACGTACCAAAAAGGAAAAGGTAGGTGGTCAAAAAGGCTAAGAAAATTAAACTGTTTTTAAACTGGGCCCGTGACGGGTGGAGCCCATGATAGCTCTCCCGAAAACAGTCTCTCCTATATAGGAGCAATGCTCACCCGTCACTGTGCCAGTTTGCATTAGTAGTTTTTAACTTTCTTAGCCATTTTTTACCACCTACTTTTTTTCCTTATTGGTACGTGCTACTACCACAGGAAGCGGAAAGTATAAAGGATTTTGAACAGTTCTGAAAATTTAATGTGACCAAACTTATGGAGTTAGAGCGAGTTGAAGCAAAATAAGCAAGAATAATGTTTATACACTCTTTTACTTTCCTTTAATTATCTTAATATTAGTGTCGTCTTACTGTATTTTTTTTATGCTCATGATATGCAGCAATGTAAATTTTGAACACGATGGTAAACTCAGCTTTCATAACTATTATCTGGTAGCTTGGTTATATCGGGTAGGAGTACAACATTTCAAAGCCTGAAACCTAAAAATTTCCCCCTACCTTGTGATAGTCAGTCATGACTTTATTTTTTACCCTATTGAGTTTATGAAGGGGGTGTTGTTGTTGAACAATCACTGCCTGATTTACTGATCAAACAAAATTGGCCCATCTTGTGTAAGAGATGAGTAAGCCAAGAAATATGAATATTTTTTTTGAGGCAACGCAAGGGTTTTGGGTTGCCAGGCAAGTACCACCACCATCGCCACCCTGCCCGAGGTTATCAGCCAATCACGACGTCGTTACATACTCGCCTAGGCATCGAGCCGCTCCAGGAATCCAGTTAAGTGAATAGACTATAGTCGCCATCGACTATTTTTCCCCGATATTGCATCATACAGCCCATGAAAAATAAAAAGGCTGAAACGGTCGCATCAATAATATTCGAACCAATTAATTTTAATTTCACGACACCCAAGGTAATTGTGTCAGACAACGGTACAGAGTTCAACATCAGATACTAGAAGGACTATGTAAAATATTTAACATCAAGAAAATAATGTACAAGCCTATAGACCTCAGAGTAATGGAGTATAGAAAGACTCAACCGCAAAGTAATAACTTTTTTGAGAGTCTAATTGATCCGTACAGCATGGCATGGATACGTGGATCCCACATGTCAAATGTGCACTGAAATTTCCCAGATAAACTCACCACTGGAGAAAAGTCACATTACATATTGTTGGGGAAAATAAAGTTCTCCCATATGAACTCTTAGATGCAGAAACCCCAAACCTGTGTATAATCAGGATGAATACGTGGGAAATAGATTACACAATTTCAAGTCATTCACCAGAGAGTAAGAAGCCCCATGAAAGAATACTCAGAGGAAATGCAGAAACAACAACATAAACGGCGCGCGATGTAAAGTTTTCGACATGGAGATTTTTGTAATGGCAAACTAGATGTACATATCGCCCACAGTAATAAGCTATCACCCAAGTTTAAAGGTCCTTATAAAATAATTGCAAGTGCAAGGTGGAAACAATTCAAGATTCAATCTCTAACTCGGGGAAGGAAATAATCAAACATGCAGATCACCTTAAGAAAACAAATATGACTAGGGAAACACAGATAGACACACCACATAACGACGTAGAAAGGTCACTTGAAAATTCATGGAAGAAACAAACATAAGTACACCAAATAGTAATGTAGACATGTTAATGACACATATGAACACCCTGAGTACAGAAAAAAATTGCGCACTATTGCAAGGAATTTAGTGAAAAGGATTCCAACAAAGTTATGTTATTTTGTAACGTAACAGAAATTCTCTTACAAGACGAATTTGAAGCATATGTAATAAAAATTTTTATTGGAACTAGGTGTAGATTGCAACTCCTTTTACAGAAAAAATGAGGTTGTTGAGATGAATTTTGTTAGGATGCCTAACACCGGCCTGGGACCCTGAGGCCCAGAGTCTTAGTTAGGAAGGTAGAAATTTTTTTTGTTGTTAACCAATCTGTGTGAATTCCCTTGGAAAAAGAAAAGATTATTTACCAAATTTGGCACCCTGACAGAAATCAAGGACAGATACTGGTAAAAAAGATAGTTTAACAGTCAAATTGGTACATCCTGTTAATTGTACTACTAATTATCATTACTTATTGGATTCCTAGGAATGTTCTTTATGTACAAGAAGCGCTACAAAATCAAGATGCATCATCACACAAACATGTTCTTCATGATCCGAACCCTGTAATAGGTTTTGTCAAGCAACGTAACTAATGAATTACTTAGATGGTATAAAAATGATAGAACAATAACTTCGTGAATTATGAATTAAGATAGAAATATTTCGTCATGTATTGCTAGCAACTAGTGAAAGCAGAAGTCTTGTCGGGACGACAAGCGGGAAACCTCCGAGCCCTGTAAAAGCTGTTTTAGTCTGAATAAGGTAGAATAAGTTAGCTAGATTGATTTATTACCGAGAAGAGAGAGCGAGAAAATGTACCCAGAATACTTGAAAACCGATAATTCTTCCTGCTTGTCATCACAAAAGATTTAGGTTTAGATTTCAAAAATGTAGTTTCAGCAGTTCCTTGGCTTTCATGATTGGCTGAAAGAAAAAGGGGAACACTGTATGTCTTGTTCTCTAATGGTTTCCCCACAAAACGTGACGCGACGTGACGTCATGGGTTTAGGTTAGGATGTTTAAAGACTCTCACTTTTTGGGCAATAACTTTTGGGCCACGTAAGACACACCCCGTGACTGAGTGTGTATAGTCCCTCACGCGACCCGTGGGCAAAGACCAACATTACGAGTGAAACACGAGAGGCAGTGAACACGAGACCGAGTGAGAACTTGAACATTCTACACGCGAGTGAACCGAGACACAGAGTGAGAACTTGAACATTCTACACGCGAGTGAAACACAGAGATAGAGAGTTCCTGAACACTACAAGTGATGTAAGTACTTTTTTATCCTTTATTAAAACCAAGAAAGATAACCAACGATTATTCCAACCCATGCATGGCGAAAGTGCATGACTACCGGTGCATACAAACCCGCACTAACACATTTACCCCCATTACCCATCACCACACACCCCTTCACTCACCCATTACCCATCACCACCACCCATTCACTCACCCATTACCCATGACCCCCCAAACCCATTTCCCTCACCCATCACCCATCACCCCCCAACCCATCTCCCCCACCCATTCACTCACCCCCTCACCCCCACACCCATTACCTATTACCCCACCCATTCACTCACCCATTACCCCTCCCCCTACATCTAGGTTTCTTCAATTCTCGCAACCGACTTTTTTTTTTCACAATTCTCGCTAATAGGCTCCTAAAAAAAAGAAAAAAAATGTGATCGGATCATCTCATAAGTGGGCTTAAAACTTTTCCCTGCTCGTCCCGGTTCCAAAACTGTGCCATATGATGGGATTTCGCCACGGGGGGCGGAACCTATACCACACACACACACACACACACACACACGCACACACACAGACAGACAGACACACTTTTGCTTATATTATTATAGATCTTTTTCGCATTTGAATGAGGGAAATATTTAGTTATTTACCACAACTGTTTAATCAGGAACATCACAAATATCGATCAATGAGAGAAAAGCCAATTGATTCCAATGAAATAAAATACATGATTCCACACAAGATTCTTAAAACTTAACATTGCGAGAGACCCAAATTCTACCCACAATGCAAGAGGTGGTTTTTAAAAGCCGATAAAACTCTAGATCAATTATTCGCAATATTTCCTGCTATCGCGAGTCTAGAACTAATATTTTCACGTTAAAATGGCAAAACAAAATAGTTCGATTCCACGATTGCTACCATAAGGCAATGAAGGCATTCAAAGATCCCACCGGTGGTTACATGCGCCAACGGGTCCTGCTTTGAATATTTGTTTCCAATAGAACATAAGTGATCCAGGTATTTTTGTGAACCTCAGTAGGTTGTACCTAGGAGGGTTTTTTTTTTAATAATGTTTCCCTTGATAACTCAAAAATTATGATAGTTGGGGAAAAACATGTAGCACATAAAAAATGAAGTAGATCAAGGCCTTTCATTTGACCTATAACAAAAGGAAATCGATTTTAAATTGATTGGAAATTACATTTAAATTGTTATGAAAAAATTATATACCTTTTTATCGAAATAATAACTTTTTTTTTGGGAGATACAGATCATACCATCAGATAGAACACCTCAAGCTTTATTTTTTTTTTCTATTATTGTTTTCCCCTAGAGCAAACACCAAGAATTTTTTTTCTGTTTGTGTGTGTGTGTGCGTGGCCACCGCGAGACAAGGCCCTATACATCGTCCGTGACGTCACACCATGTCGATCCCACCCGCTCCGCTTCCCGTACAAGTTTACCTACCTAATATAAAGTTTATCAGTATAAAAGATATACTGTTATCTTCGGAAATGTCTGTTCTATAATATTATCAAATAGAAAATCGTAAAACACACAAAAGAAAGGCCATTATGAGACTTTCAAGAAATATGCATTAACTTAAACTCTTCGCCATTTAATATTTTGCTCGTAAACGTTTTACATGGAGAATATCAATAGAAGCGGAATTTAATTAGCTTTCCCATTGATATATTTCGTTTAGTCATAAATGAATTAGCAGCATGCATAAATTAGCGTTAACTAAATATTAAAAATCATGATATCGGGTAATTTCCTACCTAATACAGTATATGTTTATCAGTATAAAATATATAGTGTTATCTTTGGAAATGTTTGTTCTATAATATTATTCAATAAAAAACCGTAAATCACACTAAAAAAATGCCATTATGAGACTTTCAAGAAATATGCATTAACTTAAACTCTTCGCCAGTTAATATTTTGCTCGAAAACTTTTCACATGGAGAATATCAATAGAAGCGGAATTTAATTAGCTTTCCATTGATATATTTCCTTTTCTGATAAATGAATTAGCAGCATGCATAAATTACCGTTAACTAAAACAATAACATCATGAAATCGGATAATTTTTTCCCGATTGATGAGGTTATTTATTTAGTTAATGCTAATTTATGTATGGTTCTAATTCATTTATCAGTAAAAAAATAAATCAATGGAAAGCTAATGCGATTCCGCTTCTATTGATATTCTCCATGTAAAAAGTTTTCTCGCAAAATATTAAATGGTGAAGAGTTTAAGTTAATGCATATTTCTTGAAAGTCTCATAATGGCATTTATTTTGTGTGCTTTACGGTTTTTTATTGGATAATATTATAGAACAAACATTTCCATAGATAACAGTATATCTTTCATACTGATAAACATATATTAGGTAGGAAATTACCCGATTTCATGATTTTTAATATTTAGTTAACGCTAATTTTTGTATGCTGCTAATTCATTTATGACTAAACAAAATATATCAATGGAAAGCTAATTAAATTCCGCTTCCGCTTCTATTGATATTCTCCATGTAAAAAGTTTTCTAGCAAAATCTTAAATGGCGAAGAGTTTAAGTTAATGCATATTTCTTGAAAGTCTCATAATCTCATTTCTTTTGTGTGTTTTACGATTTTTTATTTGATGATATTATAGAACAAACATTTCCGAAGATAACAGTATATCTTTTATACTGATAAACATATATTAGGTAGGTAAACTTGTACGGGAAGCGGAGCGGGTGTGGATCGACTGGTGGGGACGTTCACGGACAAATGTATCAGGCCTTGCATCTCGGTGGTCTCGGTGGTGTGTGTGTGTGTTGTGTGTTTTTGTGTGTTTGGTGTGTGTGTGTGTGTGTTTCACAGAAGGGAAAAAGGTGTTAATTTACCGTACGGTCATACTATCAAGGTGACAGGTGGTGGTGACGACCTAAGTGTTATAAGGTTGTGTGTTTTCATTAGTATTATTAAGGCTCTCTCTCCACTGCCTTTATTCTTGCCATACTGCCTGTACAAATAAGTTCTCTCTCTCTCTCTCTCTCTCTCTCTCTCTCTCTCTCTCTCTCTCTCTCTCTCCTCTCTCTCTCTCTCCTCTCTCTCTCTCTCTCTCTCTCTCTCTCTCTCTCTCTCTCTCTCTCTCTCTCTCTCTCTCTCTCTCTCTCTCTCTCTCTCTCTCTCTCTCTCTCTCTCTCTCTCCCCTCTCTCTCTCTCTCTCTCCTCTCTCTCTCTCTCTCTCTCTCTCTCTCTCTCTCTGTCAATTAATAAAATCATCACTACTAGCTACTCCAATCATTGTTAAGGCCATGTCACACGGACACTTTTTTCGGCATCTTTCGGTAGCAAACGCGTATCAGTCATCATTTGACGCCTGATACCGGCATCTTTTGGTAGTAAACGCAGAGTTGCGCACGTTCGTTCTTTTGCCACCAGTACCGGCATCTTTATTTACATCTCTGAGCAGCCGACGCCACGCAAGACTTGTACGAACTACACATTTCAGTTAAATAAAGAGAAATGACCAATCTTGGCTGGTCAAGAGATTCTGTAGCATCTCTATGTGATATGTTTAAATAAGTGTTGTAGCTATATAGGGAATATAGCTGTAAAATTTTGTATAGTAATAGTAATATGGTGTAGATGAGAGGAGAAAAATAAAGATGAGAGGAGGAAAATAAAGTGTTTGGTAGAGTAGGGTAGGAGAAATAAATAGGTTTTTACTCTATATATACAAGACATGTGTCATATGTGTATGTTATGGTACATGCGTGTTATTTAGATTTTTTTTAACATTATTTAGATATATAGTTAAGTTTTGAGTTGTTGATGAGAAGTTATGGCGGAAATGTTGATAAAAACTGAAATTTAATAGGCATTTAATAGGCTGCGCGTGTTTTTACTATAGAAATGGGGATAATATGAAATGTGTGTTATTTTTACTTGATTTAGGAATTATTAATTCACTTGATAAAGTAAGGTTTATTTATGGTTATCAAGGGAAATGTGAAGAGGGAAGGACATTTTATCGATGTCAGTAGAAGCAGAGTAGCTAAGATAGAGAATAAGATCTTAGCTACTCTGGTAGGAAGATGCTCGTAGCCGAAACGCCGTGTGACAACACGCGCACCTTTTGCCACCAGTACGGGCATCTTTTGGTAGCAAAATACCAAAAGATGCCGGAAAATATTGCTCGTGGGACACTGCCTTGCATTCATTTAAAATCATCTTAACTCCTATTTATGAATAGCTATTTATGTAAACCCACTCAATATGTGATAGGGACCGATTAAGAAAAATAGATTATCACTCAAAAATTGCCCAATGGATTAGCGCCCAAAAACTCACCCATTCTGGGAAACAAAAGTGAATGAACAAACCCTTCCTGCAAATTATCTTAGTTTCCCACCTGCACCCTCTCCTATTTACCACACTAACAACCATGCACTAACACTTAACACTAACTAACAGCCACCTCTTTACTACCCTTATAAATACTGACCATGATAAACCAAGCAAACATTGTCCTATCGTCAACACAGATCCTATTATCAATTTCACCCTTAAAAGAGAGCCACAAAACATGCTTCCTATCAATGTCTGGCTTCTTAGCTCGCTTGTCAATAAGCATCCCAACCCATCACTTCACTACACGGTCTCCTCTAGTCTTCTCAAAAATCCTTAACAAGTAATGTTCAGTAAAGATATTTCCACTCCATTACTATTCTAGGTATCTCATTTATGATCCAACCAACATTTTCAATATTTTCTATACCTAAACTTACTCATTTCAAACTAGAGTATTTAAAAAGTAATTGTATCTTTTGACATTTTACGTTTCAAATAACAAACTAGCCTACTTTTTTTTTCTTCAGAATTACTATAGTAGCATAGAAAGTAAAGCATAAAGACATCCTATTTGATTTGCATTACTTATCATATATTCATAACATAAGTCTTATAAATTGCGTATCATTCTGAATTACAAAATAATAATATCGTGGAAAATAATAAATATTCTGAATCTTTAATAAACGCACTTTACTCAAATTCCAGTATCTGGGAATTTCAACTTAAAGATTTGACACAGAACAGTCGACTTTGTTATCATTGCATTAAAAATATCGCTTTAATAATCTTTACTAAATAAATCAAGGTGTTGTATTGCGTCCTAATAATCCCAGTAATGAATAAATCACACATATTGAAATACAATCATCACGAAATACTCCCACACACCTGGTCACACCACCGTCTCATGCTTCTATAATGGACCCTACCATAGACCACTGTATACCTGGACTGCACACGCGACAATTATTTGAATTGCGGGGCTGCATAGGGGCCTGCGGGGCGCCCGACAAAGAGATATAGTGGTCTATGGATTATTATATAGACTGGTTTATCAGTATATATGATATACTGTAATCTTCGTAAATGTTTGTTCTATAATATTATCAAATAAAAAATAGTAAAACACGCTAAAGAAATGCCATTACCAGACTATGAAGAAATATGCATTCACTTAACTCTTCGCCATTTAAAACTTTGCGGGTCAACTTTTATCATGAAGGGTATCAATAGAAGCGGAATTTTATTAGCTTTCCATTGCTATATTTCGTTATATGATAAATTAATTAGAACCATGCATAAATTAGCGTTATATAAATAAATAAAATCATCAATCGGGTAATTTTCCCGATTGATGATGTTATTTATTTACTTATATATTTCGTTTTCTGATAAATGAATTAGTACCATATATAAATTAGCGTTGACTAAATAAATAACCTCATCAATCGGGAAAATTACCCGATTGATGATTTTATTTATTTATTTAACGCTAATTTATGCATGGTTCTAATTCCTTTTATCAGATAACGAAATACATCAATGGAAAGCTAATAAAATTGCACTTCTATTGATACCCTTCATGATAAAAGTTGACTCGCAAAGTTTTAAATGGCAAAGAGTTGAAGTGAATATTAATTAAGTTCATGCATATTTCTTCAGTCTCGTAATGGCATTTCTTTAGCGTGTTTTACTGTTTTTTATTTGATAATATTATAGAAAACATTTACGAATTACAGATATCATATTTTGATAACCAGTCTTATGCGTTTTTATGTATTATTA
>JACEEZ010004848.1:327500-445000 GCA_016584305.1 Chionoecetes opilio | reverse complement strand
ATTTTCTCTATGAACTTCCGTCGCAAATCACGGTAAATTTCCAGATGAACACCGAACTTCCTTTGGTGGACGAAACTACTTTTTTCTGGTGAGTTGTGATGTGTTTTGAATTAATCTGCTAACCGTTTCTGTCGCAAATCAATATATTTTTTTCTTCAACAATGACAAAAAACAAATTGAACCTAACCTAACATTTACCTAACCAAACTATATCTAGCCTAACCTAACCTTTACCTAACTAAAAACAAAAAACTAACCTTTCTCTAACTAAAAAAAAAAAATTTGCGACAGAAACGGTTAACAGACTAATTTAAAACATAAAAACTCACCAGAATAAAATAGTTTCGTCCACCACAGTGAATTCAGTGCTCATCTGGAATAATACCCAAATCACTGCTTTCGGAGATATATGACGTTTTTAATAGGAAGGAGTGTAAGGTACGTATAGGAGATATGAACATTTAACTAACCTAACCCCATCTTTAGACTCACTAATCTAACCTAACCTAACCTATTCCCACACTTAAACCTCCTAACTAAAGCCCAATCTGCATAAAAAAAGTGTCCGCGGCAAGGGAAGAACAGAGGCGATGCAGGTCACAAGAGGAAGAAGAGTGAGGCGCTCGTAAACACTTGTCTCTCGCCTCTCTATAAACAACATGTCATATCTCCAAAAGTAATGATTTGCGACGGAAGCTCATAGAGAGAATGTTTCCTATATTCCAATAAGGTAAACAGAAACCAAACTCCCAATTGTGTAGGCAATTTCGGTCCTAGTGTAAAATAATACTGACTCTTTCACAGGAGACCAGGAGTATATGGTTACTTACTTACTTTTACTTTTGTAAAATTTCACCCTCACAGGCACAGCTAAAGTTCACATCTCCACAACTCGCGTCGGCGACCGGTGTAGCGATCTGACCAGCTAGTCTTTGCCCAAGTAGCTACACTGCACAAATACGTGGCACTGAAACACTGCTTCCTGGGTAAATAGTTGTTTGACAATTGTGTGGGTTGCCACTAGGAGGTTCCCGTGGTGTAACAGGAAGCACAGCCGCCCGGCATACGGAAGGTCCCGGGTTCGAATCCCGAGCGGTGCAACCTTTATTGGTGAGACCCCCTACTCTAACAGACAATGTATACCAATTCTGATTTTGGGTAAAACATGGTGGAAACATTGAATGTAGAGTAGTAATTAAAGTAAAACTTAGAACATTTCTAGCGAATGTGCCCTTGCCTAGAACACTACGTACCCTCCCCTAATACTGAAACACTGCTCCCTGGGTGAATAGTTGTTTGACAATATATACGTTTTACCCAAGATCAGAATTGGTATACGTGTACTATATTGTCAAACAACTATTCACCCAGGGAGCAGTGTTTCAGTATACGGCTAGGGTAGTGTTCCAGGCAAGGGCACATTCGCTTGAAATGTTCTTATGTTCTACTTTAATTACTACTCTACATTCAATGTTCCCACCATGTTTTACCCAGGGTCACAATTGGTATACATTGTCAAACAACTATTTACCCAGGAAGCAGTGTTTCAGTGCCGCGCTTGACGCGTATTTGTGCAGTGTAGGCGTAGCTACTCGGGCAAAGGCTAGCTGGTCAGATCGCTACACCGGTCACGACTTGCTGAGTCATCCAGTCGGCGCCGACTGCAGCCGATTTGGTATTATTCTAGTGTTTGCCCATTCTCCCCCTCTCCCACAAAATAAGCTTGGGGACCTGGGGGAATGCGGGATATTTGGCTGGGGTACAAAATATGCGTCACAACCACATAGTTTTTGAGTTGGGGTGTTGAAAAAATTCCCTAGATCTAGGGAAAATTAATTAGATTTCTTCTGAGTCCAGAGACGTGTGAACCTGACGATCCTCACAGAATGATGACCGAAGTGTTGAGAACCCCGCCTGGGTAACCTGGCTAGGTTAGGTTAGATTTGGTTAGGTTTGGTTATCGGTGGGTCAAGCCCTCTGCTAGGTTAGGTAAATTTCTCTAGATATAAATAAATACCCTAGATCTAGGGAATTTTACCCCCCTACACAACTCTTAAATGACGTGTTTCTGACGCATAATTTGTTCCCCACCCGAAAACCCCGCATTCCCACAGATCCCCAAGCTTGTCTTGGGGGAAGTGGGAGAGTATGGGCAAACACTAGAATTTTACCGCCGATTATGTGGAGGCTGAAGCTCCAAAATCAGCGTGGTTGGCCCGGGTTGCCGTAGTAACACGACTAGTCCGCGATTGTTGGTGATAGTCGCGGACAGTCGCAGACTAAAACTAATTTAACCGCCAATATTGGGTTGCCGTCATGCTGCAACTGTTCCCAGCCGTGCTGCGACTGGGCTGCAGTGGCTGTAGATGTGGGCAGCACTCTGGCCCATCCCCCACACCACTTTTCAACCTTTGCTTGTGTAGTGAAGCACGCCACCGATGTCGGTCACACTGTTGTCCACACACTTGCCCACCTTGACTAGGCCACAAATACTTATGTGCCTCCAAATGTTATGAATTAATTAAACACAATAACTATGACATGGTGATAACAATCGCCAAGGCACTAAAGATACTGCGGAAGCAGTATAGCGCTAAAGATACTGCACTATAGATACTGTTCTATTTATAGTGGATAATGATGACGATAATAATAATAATAATAATAATAATCTCAATAAATATCTCAAAAATTTATGCTTTTCCTCTCTCTCTCTCTCTCTCTCTCTCTCTCTCTCTCTCTCTCTCTCTCTCTCTCTCTCTCTCTCTCTCTCTCTCTCTCTCTCTCTCTCTCTCTCTCTCTCTCTCTCTCTCTCTCTCTCTCTCTCTCTCTCTCTCTCTCTCTCTAAAGGGAGACAGTGTGGGAAAGATCGATCTTACCCACGCTAAAATAACACATGCTCCAGTAGCAGCACGGCCCCAACTGGTCGCAGCACGGCCCCGACTGGTCGCAGCACGGCCCCGACTGGTCGCAGCACGGCCCCGACTGGTCGCAGCACGGCCCCGACTGGTCGCAGCACGGCCCCGACTGGTCGCAGCACGGCCCCGACTGGTCGCAGCACGGCCCCGACTGGTCGCAGCACGGCCCCGACTGGTCGCAGCACGGCCCCGACTGGTCGCAGCACGGCCCAGACTGGTCGCAGCACGGGCCAGACTGGTCGCAGCACGGGCCAGACTGGTCGTAGCACGGCCCAGACTGGTCGCAGCACGGCCCAGACTGGTCGCAGCACGGCCCAGACTGGTCGCAGCACGGCCCAGACTGGTCGCAGCACGGCCCCAGACTGGCCGCAGCACGGCCCAGACTGGCCGCAGCACGGCCCAGACTGGCCGCAGCACGGCCCCGACTGGTCGCAGCACGGCCCAGACTGGTCGCAGCACGGCCCCGACTGGCCCCAGCACGGCCCCGACTGGTTGCAGCACGGCCCCGACTGGTTGCAGCACGGCCCCGACTGGCCACAGCACGGCCCCGACTGGCCGCAGCACGGCCCCGACTGGCCGCAGCACGGCCCAGACTGGTCGCAGCACGGCCCAGACTGGTCGCAGCACGGCCCCGACTGGCCGCAGCACGGCCCCGACTGGTCGCAGCACGGCCCCGACTGGCCGCAGCACGGCCCCGACTGGCCGTAGCACGGCCCTGACTGGCCGCAGCACGGCCCCGATTAGTCGCGGACCCTTCGGCGACGAGTCCCAGCACGGAGCCGACTTTTTCCGTTAAATTTTTGAGGCGCAGACCCGCCCCGAGTGTATAGAGCATGCACCACACAGTCGGGACCCACCGCGCGCCGCTTCACGACTCCCACGACCCGACGGCGACGGTCTGGGCCTGACGCCGACCCACATGACGACCGGCGCCGACACAGCATGACTCGGCAAGTCGTGACTGGTCGCCGTCGAGTCGCGAAGATGTGAACGGGGCTTAAGGTGGTCCTCCTTGGTGATCTCAAGTTATTAGGTATTTTGATACTTTCAACCAGTACCTAATTAAGTATGAGGTTAAAAATACGATAAAACTTGTCCTTTCCCGTCCTTATTACTGGTTTTTTTCTCCAAACCTTCACAGGCTCCTTCAAATACCTCTAAAACGTAATTATAAATTGGGGGAGAGATTCCCCCTTCCCTCTACCCTAACAAACCTGGGAATCATGTGGGAATGCGGGGGTTTATGGTGGGGGAGAGGAAATTGACGTATTTACAGCATGTACTATATCTAAACAAACTATTCCTACTGGACTTCAACCCCAAAGAATTTTTAACCTAAACCTTTTAAAGTAATTGTCCAGACCCATATTTTTTTTGCATAAATATGTTAAATGTTCATTCAAAACACCTAATCCACAAAAAATAATTCATTTCCACGCCTTATTTCCGTAAAAACACGACTTTTGTAAAAAGCGCGGGGAAAAAAGTTTCATCCCTCCAACAGGCCCGCGAATATTATTGATGACGTCACACGAGGAGTTCACCGAGAGAGAGAGAGAGAGAGAGAGAGGGGGATGCTGGAGTCCTTCAAGAATCTGCTATTATTCACTCTACTTCATCCCCAACACCCACCCACATCCCCTAACATCCACCCCTGTTCCCACCCACATCCCCGCTTCCAACACCCATCCCCTTCCCCACCCACATCCCCTAACATCCACCCCTGTTCCCACCCACATCCCCACTTCAACACCATCCCCTTCCCCCACCCACATCCCCTAACATCCACCCTGTTCCCACCCACATCCCCACTTTCAACACCCATCCCCTTCCCCACCCAATCCCTAACATCCACCCTCGTTCCCACCCACATCCACTCCCACTCCCTTCCCCACCACAACACCCACCCCTTCCCCCCCACCAACATCCATCCCCTTCCCCCACCACCAACACCACCCCTTCCCCCACCACTAACACCACCCCCTTCCCCCACCACAACACCATCCCCTTCCCCACCACCAACACCCACCTCGTCCCCACCACTAACACCCTCCCCCTTGCCCCACCCAACACCCACACCCCGTTTCCCTACCTCAACCGAAAATGCACCAAAACTCGTCCGAACGCACCAACATTTTCTATACATGTTTTGCCTATTGGTCTGATACGTGTGCAAACTTCTCTGGAGAGCCAGCTTGCTGCTGCACCCATCAGGGATGCATGGGTATACCATATCGCAAAAAAAAATCTATCAAAACACCCACAAATTCTTCAAGTAACTTGTTATTGCCTAGTTTACTGTAATCTAATGATGAGAAGGTGGAGGAAGCTCCTGGCTGAACGTCCCGAGCGTGGTGCCGTCGTCTGCCAGTTGCCAGTACGTTTTCGAAGTCGGGGATTTACAGATTTTGATGCGGATTATTAAAACAGCGACTGGATGCAAAAAGTGACAACTATTTGATACATTGATATGGCTATACTCTAACTACATCAATCAGATGATGAATGTCTGACGATTACTTACTATCCTGACCTTTAACTCCCGAAAGATGGAATGGTGATATCGTATCGCACGCCGCCATTACTGTCCTTTCCAAGATATACAGGAGTCCGTATACGAGCATTCGGTATACGAGAATCTGATGATACGAGATGTGTAAATTAGGGTCATTTCATATCGACAACGAGCATCGGGAGAAAACTCACCCACACCCGGCTGGACAAAGGGGGATTTGGTTGACCCCAGTGAGGTCACCCCTAGCAAGCCGTGACCTGAAGGGTAATTAAGCATATGGTGCGGCCTGACCTTAGGGGTAATTAGCAGGTGTGCGGCCCCAACCTTGGGACCCCTACACTACCTTCTCTTGTATCACGCGGCGTCCCCTACATTACAACGTCTTTTTTGCTTGTTATGCATGTTTTATGTTTAATTAATGTGCAGTTATGTTATTTTGTGTGCTATTTTCTCTTTCAGAATGGTTTTTCTACAGAATAGGTAGTATAGTGTGGGTAATATAAACGCTGTGTGTTTGTTGTGTTTGCTATAGATTATTTTAGCTTGAAAAACATGTCCTTTTTTTTTCCTTTTTTTTTTTAATTGATGGGGTCCTGGAACCAAACCTATATTTTACCATTAGTTATGTGTTTCGTTATACGAGATTTCGCTTTACGAGTATGCCAGGTGGAACCTAACTGCTCGTATCTTCGGGACCTCCCTGTATCTGTATCAGGATTCAGAAATTGATTCAGCGAATCCCATATACCTGTCTGTATCAGGAACTGTTTCAGCGAATCTAAATGCATGTTAAATTTATAGGGACAAAGGCCACAGTATCCTATATCGATGCTCTTTTGTCAGGGAGTGAAGTAATCTGAGTGAAGCTCATGCATCTATATTTGACTAGTTGACAAAATGGATACCATGCACGTGGGACCGTGGGTGACAGATTTACGGTCAGCATAATTTTACCGGGCCCCGTTACACGTCACACAGCTATCAAATGATAGCTGAGTGATATGTAACGGGGCCTCAACTCAAATCATCAATGGGGTGATGTGCACCACCTCAGTACCTCATCAATAAGATAAATAATGCTATATAATCGTGTATACAGAGGTATTCTCACCGCCGTTGGCGAGTGTTCCTATTTTTGACGAGCTCCAGTTCTTGATCTTGATATTACGGCACCCAATATATAATTTTATCAGCTTTTACCTGTGTTTCTGCATTCAGTGATTAAATACCACTATTTTAGGTTAGCTTAAGTTAGGTAACGTCCAGGTTAGGTTAGTGATCTAGTGGACGTAACCTAACCCAGCTATTATTATACAAAAATAAGTGTTATATTTTTGGTTTCCGCTAGTGAATAATTACTGCACTTTATACACAGCTGAAAATATTATAGAAAAATAAGCTGCAAGGCCTGTGTAGCCCGCCAACTCCTGCAGAATATTAACCAAGTACTAAACTGCAGTTTTACCCCATGTTCTTTATTAGATATAGAATGCTTCTAACACACGCCACTTCTGGTTGTGCATTCAATTGATCTATTGCTCTCTTTGGAAAACCTTACTTTTACACATTCTTATTGCCCCTTCTCTTGTCAAGGTATCTGGCATGTCCTTTTAACATTAAATTCAATCCTTAAAATAAGTCTTTTTACATCTATAATTTCTCTTTTTTATTACACATTTGTATACCATAATCATGTCGCCTCTTTTCCTTCTTTCCTTCTACTTGGGTAATCTTAACGGAGTGGCTAGAAATACAGACCCGTACCCTTAAATGCTGTGACCCGAGGTACAGCGGCTGTGTTCCAGGTGTGACTGTCTTGCAGTGTCTTGGGGCCTGGCAGCAGTTTTTTTTTTTTTTTTTTTTTTTCTTTACATTTGTGCCTATAGCGCCTGTAGGCAGTGGTGACCCAGGGCTCGAATGGTAGGCTCTGGAGGTTCACTTGAGGGCTGTGATAGTTGGTCCTCGCCCGTGGTGGCGCAGGCAGGATTCTTATAGTGACTCCTGTGATTAGAGGCTCAATGCCGCCTCCCTGTGTCCTCCGATGCACTCGCAATCGAAGGTAGAGTTGATGGGCTGGGCATGTGGGTGTTCTTAGGCCACTCGACAGTGCAGAAAGGTTTTGGTTTTCTTCGGGGATCGAACTCGGGTCACCGAGAACGCCAGTCGGAGACGCTAACCACTCCGCTACCGCCTCCCCATAGTTAAAGGTTAGAATGCTGAATGACTCTAATTTGATGCATGACCTACAGGAATTGGTTTATGGTATTCTCATCTACCGGATTCACCGTCGCCTCGTTGCCCTTGTGTGCCTCCGTTGTGTTGTGGCTAGCGTGCCTAGTTACAAATCCGCGGGCCCGGGTTCGAATCCTGGCCAGGACAGTCGGCGTACAGCCAACCCAGCTGTTCATCCTCCTTTGGGGATTGGTCAATAAGTGGCTACTTGGGGAAGGTAACTGTGGTAATCCGGAAGTCACACTAGCCCTGTGTCCCGGGGTAGCAGGTTGTCTCCCAGCACAGGCTCAAGGACCAATGGGACGGAGATGAGCACCGAGGCCATGCACCACCCACCACAGGCTCCAGGACTAATGGGACGGAGATGAGCACCGAGGCCATGCACCACCCACCACAGGCTCCAGGACTAATGGGACGGAGATGAGCACCGAGGCCATGCACCACCCACCACAGGCTCCAGGACTAATGGGACGGAGATGAGCACCGAGGCCATGCACAGCTCAGCGTACGCCTGCCTTACCCTGCCTTACCTTTATTCATCCTTTCCATCTATTACAAATGGAACTATCGTCAAAAATTTCCACGTCGACGAGAGTTCTCGGTTGGTGTCTCGACGATAATTTAGCTAGACGTGAGTATCAGGTAGCTGTGACTTCATGTGGAGGTCATTTCTAAGCATCTTTAATTTAGAAAACCAGCATCACCCCAGTAACAGGAAAATTTTGATTATTCCCATTGGTTTTATAAGGTAACCTAGGATGGTTTATGGAACATGTGGTGCACTATGTTTTGGGTGCAGAGAGCTCACCTAGTGTGCCTCCCTAAGCCTTGCAGCTCCAGAATCATCATTATTTGAAGTATTAGTGTTGCTACTGTTGATAATATATCTTCTACATGTGGTGCAAGTAATGGTGGTGCCACAGGCAAGCTCAATGTGATGAGCAGTGGAGCACCTAAGAGTAAAGTGAACATCATAAGGAAAATTAAGAGGCATATCACAAGTTGACATAATGCGGGAATTTGCCTGTGGAAAGACAACTGTCTCTAAAAATTTGAAGTTAGTAGACTAGGAAATAGCAATGTGATATATGAATGATCATAAGACACCAAATCACCTCATTTTGGTATTAATGTTTGTTATGGTTTGCAGCCCCAGCAGGACCATGTGGGTGTCACAGGTGCGGCTGGCGGCCGACGCCTACCTGGTGTGTCTCCATCATGCACTCACCACGGAGAAGGAGGAGGTGATGGGGCTGCTGGTGGGGAAGTTCAGTGAGGTACTACTGCACTTTACTGTATGTACATATAATACTGTACAGTATTGTAGGATTTGCTCTTTCATGGGTGAGAATTGCATGTGACAAAATAACACAGTCAAACGTAAACATAGTTAACATATACAAAGTTAACGGAGGAAATATAATTAATGGTAGTGATTCGTGTATATTAAGGGCAGTAAATATTCCAATGAATATTTACTTTATACATGAAGTGTGAAATATTACATGATGTTTAGTGGCAGTAAAGTTATAGTGTTAGAAAATGCTCTGCAGTGCAGGAAAACAAATTACAAATTGGTGTTAAGTTTGTGAGTAACCGGTGAGCCTGCCACTCTCAGGGCCAAGAGGTGATGTGTGACATCCACTCTGCCGTCACTCTCAGGAGGTCAGACAAGAGGAAGGACCGGGTGGAGATATCCCCAGAGATGCTAATTGAGGTGAGAAGTGGTGCGTGTGTCTCTCTCTCTCTCTCTCTCTCTCTCTCTCCTCTCTCTCTCTCTCTCTCTCTCTCTCTCTTCTCTCTCCTCTCTCTCTCTCTCTCTCTCTCTCTCTTCTCTCTCTCTCTCTCTCTCTCTCTCTCTCTCTCTCTCTCTCTCTCTCTCTCTCTCTCTCTCTCTCTCTCTCTCTCTCTCTCTCTCTCTCTCTCTCTCTCTCTCTCTCTCTCTCTCTCTCTCTCTCTCTCTTTTTTTGTGCATACTGTGGACTACACACAGCGGTAGGAGCTGTGAAGGCTCCTACAGTCTTTTGTTGTCAGCAGACGTAGGCTTCAGCAAGCTTGTGACATACTTGTATGAAGGTATTATAAGGGAGGAAAGCAACAGGAGCAGTCAACAACTCCGTCATTCTGGTACAAACTCGTAGGCGGGACCAAATTTGTGTCTCCAGGGGCGGAAGCAGTTCTGTACAAGTTGCCTTTTCTACATTATTCTTATATTTAGTTATGAACAACCAAGCATCCAACAGTTACTGTCAAGTACTCTATTTTATATGTATTTAGGTTTACACAATGTGGACACTTTTTTTGCCCATTAATAGACACAATATAACAGAATTCTTGTTGGGGAAAAAACACACACAAAAATCCACTGACTTTGACTTAGGATGGACTGATGGAAATAAGATGTACAGTATTTAGAACAATTGTTAATAAGTCTACAGCAGTGAAACCAAGCAGAATAAATGACAATATATTGTTATCGTATTAAAATTATACTCAAATCATGCAATGGAAACCCTCCCAGCCCGCACCCCTGTGTGCCACTGCCGCGGTTTTGCCACACGCACGACAATAACGTACATGTACGATAAATTTACCTCCGGTTACCTCCTTATGAAGCTGAAAGCCTCTCACATTCTAAGGCACTTCTTCTTGGCACTGTCCACCCTCTCTTGTCCAACAGGTATATAGCAGAACTTGTGCATTGTCTATGGGTGGCAGGTTACATAGGTCACCTTGACGCGGAAGTTGTTGTAGTTAATACTGATATGTTTTATTTTCTTAATCTGTCTTTCAATAATAAATGGCACATGGAAAAAAACTACCAAAAATATATCTTTATTTTTGGAAGTAATCATTTTTCACTTAATACAATAACTATATTTCCCCCTGGTACTTGGCAATGGCAGGACCACTGTACAGATTCCCAGATTATCATCGAGTTGTTGACTGCTCCAATTCTAGGAACTATAAAGTATTTCAATGGTGATTTATTCTGGAAGAGTTTTTATCAAATACAAAATTTGTCACTAGGCACAGCAGAGAGCCGAGCAGATGTCTGCCTCAAGTGGGCAGGAGCTTCACATTGTAGGCTGGTACCATTCTCACCCCCACATTACAGTGTGGCCCTCGGATATTGGTGAGTTGGGTTGACAGTCAAGTGCAAGTTGTGTGTCATGTGTCTTGTTTTTCTCAAGAATGATTTTTTTTTCTTTAAGCATGTTAAATTTTTGCATTGTAAGACTAGTACCTGTACTTTTTATTGCCATGTAAAGGTGCCTTTTAGCCATAAATGATCTGGAGCTGCAGCCTATTGTGGCGTGTGCAGATATGTCGTGTATTGACCTACCGTAGATAACAGTGAAGTCGCCAGTTCTACGTTTCTTTGTTATGTACAGACGTGTGGTGGCGTTAATACTTACATTTGTACATCCATGATTTCAGGAAAGTTAGAAGGGGCTATCTGGAAAGTCTGTGTCATTTTGTGTCATATTAGGGCTATAAATGAACAAATTACAAAAATAAAACCGAGTGGCGACCTCACTATACCTACTACAGTAAAGTCGCCAGCTAGTATTTTAACCCAACAGTTGAGTCGCCACTCTGGAGAATTCAGGGAAATTAGAGGTAAAGTAAAACAAGTCTCTATATATATTAGCTGCCGAAGATGCTTGGATATATAAAAATTCCTCTGCCAACGTGAAAATAAATTCTATTCAAGTTTGAAAGATCTGGCAAGTCTTGTGTCCTGTTGCCCGAAACGCTACTGTTTACCGTCTGTCATCGCGCGAAGAAAAACGTGAGAAGCAAAATGCGCAACAGTTATACTTGCAGATACAAAGCATAAAACAATGCTGAAACAGGGTAGATTATACAGTCATGATATAAACTACTGTGTAACATCTTCAGTGGCACATAAAAATCAGTAGTGATGCTATAATTCGTAATATTTGGCGCCTGGCGACTTCACTGCAGGTGGCGACTTCACTGTTATCTACGGTAGTTGTGTTTTACAGGGCCTGAGCTACACTCATGTGGTCCCGTCTCCGTATCTACATTTATCCAGTCTTTCTTTCAATGGGTGCACATTATGTGCCGATATCACCTCCTCGTTTAGTCCATTCCAAACTTCTACATTTCTATGAGGGAAGCTGTACTTCTTTATGTTGTTCAGACATCTCCCTTTTCCTAGTTGTTTTGTATGTCCTCTTGTGTAGCGACCTTCTCTTTGTTTCCGAGTCAGTAGTCTCTCATTGTCTGTTTCTTCCATCTTAGTTGTCAGCTTAAAAATTGTTATTAAGTCTCCTCTTTCTCTTCTCTGCTCAAGTGTTGGTAACTTTATTTCCTTCAACCTTTCCTCATAAGAAAGTTCTTCTAGCTCTGGTACCATCTTTGTTGCCATTCTCTGTATCCTCTCCAACTTTTTCACATGCTTCTTTTTATATGGGGACCATACAATGGTCCATTTTTATATAAATATTCCATTTTTGGTCGGATCATTGTAGTAATTATCTTTCTCATCATATTTGTGTCCATGTAATGAAATGCCACTCTAATATTCTTTAACATCCTGTATGAATCTCCAAATATTTTATTTATAAGTTTTTCTGGTTGTATTCATTCTGCATTATCACTCCCAGGTCCTTTTCTTCCTGAACCTTGGCAATGATTTCATTTCTCATTTTATATGGCTATTTATATCTATTTTCGCTTTTCCCAATTTCCATCACATGACACTTATTCACATTAAATTCCATTTCCCATCTTTTGCTCCATTCATAGATCTTGTTCAGGTCATTTTGTAGTGTTTCACAATGTTTATAGCTTATTATTTCTCTTAATAGTTTTGCATCATCCACAAATAGACTAATATAACTATTTATTTCCTCCGTCATGTCATTGACATAAATCGTGAACATATTGGTGGCAACTCTGGTCCTTGTGGTAGCTACTACTACTACTACTACTACTACAACACTGGTCCTTGTGGTAGCTACTACTACTACAACACTGGTCCTTGTGGTAGCCCACTAAATACCTTTCTCCATTCAGACTTTTCATCCTTCACTACTGTTCTCATTTCTCTTCCTCTCAGATAACTTGCCATCCAGGCTTTGATCACCCCTGTGATTCCTCCTATATTTTCCAATTTCCAAAGTAGCCTCTCATGTGGAACTTTATCAAATGCCATCCATCTCTTTCTTGTGTTATATCAATGACTCTTGAGTAAAAGCTTATTAGGTGGGTCACACATGATCTCTTTTTGCTAAAACCCTACTGCCGGCCTGTTATTATACCTTCATTTTCTAAGTATTCCGTCCATGGCTTCTTTATTATTTTCTCACCTATCTTGCATACTGTGCTAGTCCATGACACTGGTCTATAATTTAGTGGTTCATCCTTCTTCCCATGTTTATATACTGGCACTCTATCTGCTCTCTTCCACTCTCTTGGCACTTTTCCTGTTGTTAATGAACACTTTATTACGAGCGAGCGCAAAGAGCTCGCGAGTCCTCACTGGATAAGGGATTTTTCTCACAATCAAGTGGCCGACCCGACCGACCGTCACGCTTTTCAGGAGCTTATATCTTTGGAATCCCGCTTCCGATTGACAAATGGTCTTCGCCATCTGATAGCCCCATTCAATCCCTATTTGTGCTTGACAACAAATTTCCTTGCTATCGGGTTTCTACGGGCTCGCTCGTCCTTCGCCGATTAAGGCGTCTTACTGGTTATATCATATAGTTCAACCACCTGCTTTCTGCACTCTTTTAAAACATAACCCAACACTCCGTCGGGTCCCAGTGCTTTCCTCTCCTCCAATTCCTTCAACAATACACAAACTTCCTCCTTCTCTATTTTTATTTTCCACTCCTTTCTGACTTTTTTCATTCCTTGCGGTTTGTTGAATTTTGATTCTCTTGTGAATATTTGCTGAAAGTTTTTATTCAGAATTTCACTCATTATTTTTGGCGCTTCATATATCCTATTACCTTCTTTCAGTCTCTCCACTTTGTCCTTATGCTTGATTCTTGCATGGATAAATCTGTAGTCGTATATCCTATTTCCTTCTTTCAGTCTCTCCACTTTGTCCTTGTGCTTGATTCTTGCATGGATAAATCTGTAGTCGTATATCCTATTACCTTCTTTCAGTCTCTCCACTTTGTCCTTATGCTTGATTCTTGCATGGATAAATCTGTAGTCGTATATCCTATTACCTTCTTCAGTCTCTCCACTTTGTCCTTATGCTTGATTCTTGCATGGATAAATCTGTAGTCGTATATCCTATTACCTTCTTTCAGTCTCTCCACTTTGTCCTTATGCTTGATTCTTGCATGGATAAATCTGTAGTCGTATATCCTATTACCTTCTTTCAGTCTCTCCACTTTGTCCTTATGCTTGATTCTTGCATGGATAAATCTGTAGTCGTATATCCTATTACCTTCTTTCAGTCTCTCCACTTTGTCCTTATGCTTGATTCTTGCATGGATAAATCTGTAGTCGTATATCCTATTACCTTCTTTCAGTCTCTCCACTTTGTCCTTATGCTTGATTCTTGCATGGATAAATCTGTAGTCGTATATCCTATTACCTTCTTTCAGTCTCTCCACTTTGTCCTTATGCTTGATTCTTGCATGGATAAATCTGTAGTCGTATATCCTATTACCTTCTTTCAGTCTCTCCACTTTGTCCTTATGCTTGATTCTTGCATGGATAAATCTGTAGTCGTATATCCTATTACCTTCTTTCAGTCTCTCCACTTTGTCCTTATGCTTGATTCTTGCATGGATAAATCTGTAGTCGTATATCCTATTACCTTCTTTCAGTCTCTCCACTTTGTCCTTATGCTTGATTCTTGCATGGATAAATCTGTAGTCGTATATCCTATTACCTTCTTTCAGTCTCTCCACTTTGTCCTTATGCTTGATTCTTGCATGGATAAATCTGTAGAACAGTTTGTATATCCTATTACCTTCTTTCAGTCTCTCCACTTTGTCCTTATGCTTGATTCTTGCATGGATAAATCTGTAGTCGTATATCCTATTACCTTCTTTCAGTCTCTCCACTTTGTCCTTATGCTTGATTCTTGCATGGATAAATCTGTAGTCGTATATCCTATTACCTTCTTTCAGTCTCTCCACTTTGTCCTTATGCTTGATTCTTGCATGGATAAATCTGTAGTCGTATATCCTATTACCTTCTTTCAGTCTCTCCACTTGTCCTTATGCTTGATTCTTGCATGGATAAATCTGTAGTCGTATATCCTATTACCTTCTTTCAGTCTCTCCACTTTGTCCTTATGCTTGATTCTTGCATGAATAAATCTGTAGTCGTATATCCTATTACCTTCTTCAGTCTCTCCACTTTGTCCTTATGGTTGATTCTTGCATGGATAAATCTGTAGTCGTATATCCTATTACCTTCTTTCAGTCTCTCCACTTTGTCCTTATGCTTGATTCTTGCATGGATAAATCTGTAGAACAGTTTGTATATCCTATTACCTTCTTTCAGTCTCTCCACTTTGTCCTTATGCTTGATTCTTGCATGGATAAATCTGTAGAACAGTTTGTATATCCTATTACCTTCTTTCAGTCTCTCCACTTTGTCCTTATGCTTGATTCTTGCATGGATAAATCTGTAGTCGTATATCTATTACCTTCTTTCAGTCTCTCCACTTTGTCCTTATGCTTGATTCTTGCATGGATAAATCTGTAGTCGTATATCCTATTACCTTCTTTCAGTCTCTCCACTTTGTCCTTATGCTTGATTCTTGCATGAATAAATCTGTAGTCGTATATCCTATTACCTTCTTTCAGTCTCTCCACTTTGTCTTATGCTTGATTCTTGCATGGATAAATCTGTAGTCGTATATCCTATTACCTTCTTTCAGTCTCTCCACTTTGTCCTTATGGTTGATTCTTGCATGGATAAATCTGTAGTCGTATATCCTATTACCTTCTTTCAGTCTCTCCACTTTGTCCTTATGCTTGATTCTTGCATGGATAAATCTGTAGTCGTATATCCTTTTACCTTCTTTCAGTCTCTCCACTTTGTCCTTATGCTTGATTCTTGCATGGATAAATCTGTAGAACAGTTTGTATATCCTATTACCTTCTTTCAGTCTCTCCACTTTGTCCTTATGCTTGATTCTTGCATGGATAAATCTGTAGTCGTATATCCTATTACCTTCTTTCAGTCTCTCCACTTTGTCCTTATGCTTGATTCTTGCATGGATAAATCTGTAGTCGTATATCCTATTACCTTCTTTCAGTCTCTCCACTTTGTCCTTATGCTTGATTCTTGCATGGATAAATCTGTAGTCGTATATCCTATTACCTTCTTTCAGTCTCTCCACTTTGTCCTTATGGTTGATTCTTGCATGGATAAATCTGTAGTCGTATATCCTATTACCTTCTTTCAGTCTCTCCACTTTGTCCTTATGCTTGATTCTTGCATGAATAAATCTGTAGTCGTATATCCTATTACCTTCTTTCAGTCTCTCCACTTTGTCCTTATGCTTGATTCTTGCATGGATAAATCTGTAGAACAGTTTGGGTTCTTCCTGACACTTGTCAACTCTAGCCTTCTCATAACTCTTCTCTTCCTCTCCCCTTAGGCACACATATTACTACTACTACTACTACTACTACTACTACTACTACTACTTATGCTTGATTCTTGCATGGATAAATCTGTAGAACAGTTTGGGTTCTTCCTGACACTTTTCAACTCTAGCCTTCTCATAACTCTTCTCTTCCTCTCCCCTTAGGCACACATATTACTACTACTACTACTACTACTACTACTACTACTACTTATGCTTGATTCTTGCATGGATAAATCTGTAGAACAGTTTGGGTTCTTCCTGACACTTGTCAACTCTAGCCTTCTCACAACTCTTCTCTTCCTCTCCCCTTAGGCACACATAGTCATTTCTTGCTAATTTATAGTCTTCTTTATTTCTTTGTGTCCGATATTTCTTTACTTTTTTCCATGCCTCCTCCCTTATTCTCTTTGCCCTCTCACACCTTCCATTAAGCCATTCTTTCTTTCCCTTCTCTCTTGGTGTATACAGTGGTACGTGTTATTCAACTCCTTTCTCACATAGGCTCAGAAAAATGTTGTATTACACTTGCACAGCGGCCACTCCTTGCATTTCTTACCAGGCAATTTCTTCACACTATTTTGTCAGTTCTTCCATGGTAGTTTTTACAAAGTCTCTTCTGCTCCTTTTGTACAATTCTTCTTCCTCCTTTATGTCCTCTTTCGTCTCCATTTCTAAGATTATAGGGTCACTTTTACCCATGGGCAGCCATAAGTGATCTCATTTGCTAGGTCTATTTCTGACTTCTATTTCCACACTCACTATTGCAGCTCTTCCTTCTCCATGCCACACTGTTGTTACCTTCACCCCTAATTGTGTGTGTATTGAGACGCCACCACCTCTTCCACCACTTCTGTGCCTTCTCCACATGTTATATTTGTTGCTTAGCATCACTTGATCTTCCTCTAATAGTTTTGTTACTGTTAAACACACTATGTCTGGATCTTTGTTTATTAAGTAACCTTGTAGTTCTAGGCTTGGTATAATGCCATCTATATTTGTATACGTCAATTTCATTTCTTTTTTTTACATCATTTTTCCTCTCCCCATTTTCCTTTAGTCTGTTTTCTGTCTCTGCCACTTTCTCACTCCTTCCTTCAGAACCCGCCAAACAAAGGTTGTCTTTTCTTCCTCCGTCCTTCCTTCATTTCTCTGTTTTACTTCTTGGATTTCTTTCAGTTTTTTCCTTTCTTCTTCATTCAGTGCTTTATTAATATAGACTTCCCTGAACTCTGCAGTTGGTCTCAGCCTGAAGGCTCTCTCAAGAATTTCTTGTGTTGGCGTCTGTGATTTGAGTCATAGTGTTATGGGTGTTTCTTTGCCTGGTGCACAAGGTCCCAATCTTACTACTTCTTCCACGGCATCTACAAATCTTGCCTCTTCTTCCTCACCACTAAGTGTCATCACAACGTCCTTGACTGCTTGTACTTCTTCTCTTTCTCTCTTTAATCTAAACAAGATATTATTCTCCTTCAGTCCAAAAATAATCACACATTATTTCTTCTGTGCTCCATCCCTTATTAATTCTCATTACTTTTCAAAACCTTGACTACTTCTTTCTTAACATTTCACTTTGCTGTTTGTTTTGTTGTTCTATCACTTCTTTAAAGTGTACTTTGGCGTTCTCTTGTTCTTGTTGGCAGTTAGTCACTTCACCCTGCATCACACTGGCCACTTGTTCTTGTTGGCAGTTAGTCACTTCACCCTGCAGCACATTGGCCACTTGTTCTTGTTGGCAGTTAGTCACTTCACCCTGCAGCACACTGGCCACTTGTTCTTGTTGGCAGTTAGTCACTTCACCCTGCAGCACACTGGCCACTTGTTCTTGTTGCCAGTTAGTCACTTCACCCTGCAGCACACTGGCCACTTGTTCTTGTTGGCAGTTAGTCACTTCACCCGCAGCACACTGGCCACTTGTTCTTGTTGGCAGTTAGTCACTTCACCCTGCAGCACACTGGCCACTTGTTCTTGTTGGCAGTTAGTCACTTCACCCTGCAGCACACTGGCCACTTGTTCTTGTTGGCAGTTAGTCACTTCACCCTGCAGCACACTGGCCACTTGTTCTTGTTGGCAGTTAGTCACTTCACCTGCATCACACTGGCCACTTGTTCTTGTTGGCAGTTAGTCACTTCACCCTGCAGCACATTGGCCACTTGTTCTTGTTGGCAGTTAGTCACTTCACCCTGCAGCACATTGGCCACTTGTTCTTGTTGGCAGTTAGTCACTTCACCCTGCAGCACATTGGCCACTTGTCTTGTTGGCAGTTAGTCACTTCACCCTGCAGCACATTGGCCACTTGTTCTTGTTGGCAGTTAGTCACTTCACCCTGCATCACACTGGCCACTTGTTCTTGTTGGCAGTTAGTCACTTCACCCTGCAGCACATTGGCCACTTGTTCTTGTTGGCAGTTAGTCACTTCACCCTGCAGCACATTGGCCACTTGTTCTTGTTGGCAGTTAGTCAACTTCACCCTGCAGCACATTGGCCACTTGTTCTTGTTGGCAGTTAGTCACTTCACCCTGCAGCACATTGCCCACTTGTTCTTGTGGCAGTTAGTCACTTCACCCTGCAGCACATTGCCACTTGTTCTTGTTGGCAGTTAGTCACTTCACCTGCAGCACATTGGCCACTTGTTCTTGTTGGCAGTTAGTCACTTCACCCTGCAGCCACTGGCCACTTGTTCTTGTTGGCAGTTAGTCACTTCACCCTGCAGCACACTGGCCACTTGTTCTTGTTGGCAGTTAGTCACTTCACCCTGCAGCACATTTGGCCACTTGTTCTTGTTGGCAGTTAGTCACTTCACCCTGCAGCACATTGCCCACTTGTTCTTGTTGGCAGTAGTCACTTCACCCTGCAGCACACTGGCCACTTGTTCTTGTTGGCAGTTAGTCACTTCACCCTGCAGCACACTGGCCACTTGTTCTTGTTGGCAGTTAGTCACTTCACCCTGCAGCACACTGGCCACTTGTTCTTGTTGGCAGTTAGTCACTTCACCCTGCAGCACACTGGCCACTTGTTCTTGTGGCAGTTAGTCACTTCACCCTGCAGCACACTGGCCACTTGTTCTTGTTGGCAGTTTCATTCACTTCACACCACTGCTGGCAACACTGGCCACTTGTTCTTGTTGGCAGTTAGTCACTTCACCCTGCAGCACTTTGCCCACTTGTTCTTTCACCATTTTTTCTCCATTCTCACACTTTGCTTTAAGTTCATTATTCTCTTATTTCAATTTCTCCATCTCTTTTTTTAACTCTTATTTTTCCTTTACATTCTGCTTTTCCTTTCTGTTCAGTTCATTTAGTTGTACTTTCAGACCTTCCACTTGGTCACAGCTTCTTCTCAAACCTTCAAGTCTACACTTCATACATTCAAACTCTTCCATCAGTCTCTTCACGTCTAGTCTGGTCCTGTCTCCCTCCTCCTCCACCCTGACCACTCTGGAGTGCACAGTTCCCTTCTTAACTTCATCATTAAACCCTGAGAAGTCTAACGGTTATCCTAAGCTCTTGACCTGTCTTTGGGGTCTCCGTCATGTTGAACAAATATTCCGTACACAACTTCTAATCTCTCTTACGAGGACCACAACCCTGCTGAGGCCCTGTCTAACACTGTCTGGGTTCCCGGGCAGCTTGTTGTACTCCATGGCAAGTCTTCGTCCTCCTTCTTTAGGCATGTTACAGGGTTAGTTGCTCTTTTTACACGAGTCTTCAAAACGATCACAACACTGGAGCACGAGGTGGGGTTTTAGATTAGTACTATTTATTTTCTCTAAAGGTTAACATTACTTCCCAAAGTCACAATTGGAGGTACAGTATCCTCCCGAGTTTCTCGCTATCCCAGTTTCGCGATCCTCGAGTTTCGTGCCGATGTTCTGGTTATTTCTTTGTGCGAGTAATTGTACTCACAGTAGGTACTCACCGTGAATATAGGCGAGTAATGTCCAGTAACACACGTTACAATCAATCTGTATCGTGGGGAATATTAGTGGTGTGGTGAGGATGTAGAGGGACACTTTGGGTTGAGGTAGTTCGTATAATTAAGTTTCAAACTATACACTTGACAAAATATGTATGTGAGGAATCCCTCTTAACAATCTCCGCTCTCAACCCCGGCCCTAGCCCTTCTGCCTAAACCTCAATGGCGAGGTGTGTCTCACATCTCTGCCAAGCAGTTGGCAAGTAGTATGTTTATTTATCTACATATACCTCTGCTCTACTATTAAACATATAGTAGAGCAAGTAATCTTTCTATCATAGAATAAACTGATAATATAACTACTCTATATTGTTTATATTATATATCATCTATTATGTTACCATTTATTTATAAGAGATGCATAATAATGGTACGTGACATCTCATATAAACCCTTTCCCGGGCCCCCTCTTTTCTGAGTCTGCAGTAACTAGTGTAGCCGGCCACCTGAGTGCCACACCATACATATACTACATACCTATACATATGTTCTACCTTCATAAATCTTAACACCGTTCCTAATTCTTCCATTTCCCCACTTTCCGTAGTATACTCCCGTGTAAGTCATCCCGATTTCATTTGTCTTGGAAGACCATTAGTATTTTTCAGGGTGTTTTTTTTGGGGAAAAAGGTGCTTCTTATAAACCGTAAAATATGGTGCTACACCTCGCACCTAAATAAGCATTTTTTCAGAGTTTTCAATACCCGAGTTTCACGATCCTCGAGTTTAACGAGCCTTCGGAAGAAAGCAAGCGCGAAACTCAGGAGGGTACTGTAGAGTGAAGAGGTCAAATAAGAATACTTTGTTATTATGTCAGAAATTGTCAAGCATTGCAGGGATGGTACACCATTACTCTCACTGATGCTTCTATCGTCATTCTTTCAGATCTGCAGACTCAGGCTGGCTACCAACAGATGGACAGCCACTTCATAGGACTCATCTTTTCTGTATATAATGAAGATAAAAAATCCAAGGTGAGAAATAGGTAATGTTGTGGTGAATGTTTAGTGGCGGTTCAAGAGCAAAGTGTGAGGATGACACGGTTGACAAAACAGAATCAGCTGGACACAGTAATTCAAGCCAAGGGATGTGCTGCCCTTTGGTGCCACGGTTGTGCTGCAATACTACTACACAATTACTGAAAGATTATAAAGGAAGAACTGATGAAGAGAGAGAGAGAGAGAGAGAGAGAGAGAGAGAGAGAGAGAGAGAGAGAGAGGAGAGAGAGAGAGAGAGAGTCGAGAGACGAGAGTCGAGAGACGAGAGACGAGAGAGAGAGAGAGAGAGAGAGAGAGAGAGAGTAATAACGTGGTTCAATTTCTTTATAGATTGGCAGCTATCAAGTGACCTGCTTCCAAGCCACCAATCAAAGCCCTGAAGGAGAGTCACCTCAATATGTACGGCTTCCTGTGCCCCTTGAGATTACGCCCACCTCTTCCTTGGCCATCAATAATCAGCAGGTGTGTGAGCGTCCTATGAGGGGATGCTGAAGTGTTAAAGTAATCGTCCAGACCCATTTTTTTTTTTGCCTAATTATGTTGAATGTACGTTCAAAACACCTAATCCACCAAAAATAATTGATTTCCAGGCCTTATTTCCGTAAAAACACGACTTTTTTAAAAAGCGCGCGAAAAAAAAATTCTTCCCGCCAACAGGGTTACGAATGTTATTGATGACGTCAGAAGAGTAAGTCCCTCTCTCTCTCTCCTTCCTTTCCTTTCTCTCTCTCTCTCTCTCTCTCTCTCTCTCTCTCTCTCTCTCTCTCTCTCTCTCTCTCTCTCTCTCTCTCCTTCCTTTCCTTTCCTTTCTCTCTCTCTCATCTCCCTTCTCTCTCCTTCCTTTCCTTTCCTTTCTCTCTCTCTCATCTCTCCTTTCTCTCTCTCTCTCTCTCTCTCTCCTCTCTCTCTCTCTTCTCTCTCTCTCTCTCTCTCTCCTCTTATAAGAACATAAGAACATAAGAACATAAGAAAATAAGGAAGCTACAAGAGGCCGCGAGGCCTACACGTGGTAGTTCCTGTCACCCAACACTACCTACATCCACCTTTCATCCCCATCCATGAACCTATCCAGCTCCCCTTTAAAGCTCCCTAATGACTCCGCACTAACTACCTGTACTGAGACCATTCCATTCATTCACCACTCTATTTGTGAACCAGTTTTTCCCTATTTCCTTTCTAAATCTACGCTTTGCCAGCTTGAATCCGTTACTTCTTGTTCTACCCTGGTTAAAAGCCGTAAGAACTTTTCCTACCTCTCCTTTATTAAATCCCTTTATCCACTTAAAAACTTCTATCAGATCGCCCCTTACTCTGCGTCTCTCGAGTGAGTGTAATTTTAATAACTTCAATCTCTTCTCATAACTAAAGTTACACATCCCTTGTATCATTTTGGTCATCCTTCTCTGCACTGTTTCTAACAAGGCTATATCCATCCTGTAATATAGAGACCAAAACTGAACCACATAGTCTAGGTGAGGCCTGACTAGAGCCAGATAAAGCTTTAGAATAACTTCCACACTTCTACTTTTAACACTTCTGGTAATGAATCCTAATACTCTATTAGCTCTATTTCTGGCCTCAATACATTGTTTCCTAGGTCGGAAGTCTGGGCTCACCCTCACTCCAAGATCTTTTTCACCTTCTGATCTTTTCAGCGATACATTGCGTATGGTGTATCTATTACCAGAGTTTTTTCTACCAACATTCATAACGCTGCACTTATCAATATTAAATTCCATCTGCCATCTGACTACCCACTCGTTAAGTTTATCGAAGTCTCTCTGCAATATGTTTACATCAGACTGTGATCCAATAATCCTACCTAACTTAGTATCATCAGCAAACTTGCTGATATCACTGCTAATCCCACTATCCAAGTCGTTGATGTAAATCAAAAATAGTAATGGACCCAAAACAGACCCTTGTGGAACTCCACTTGTCACCAGTCCCCATTCAGATTTGGAACCATTAATTGTAACCCTTTGTTGCCTATTACTTAGCCAAGCTCTGATCCAATGAAGAACCTTCCCATCTATTTCATGAGCCCTAACCTTATTTAAGAGTCGCTCGTGTGGTACTTTGTCAAATGCCTTACTAAAGTCCAGATATATTATATCATAATCCTTATTATTATCTGCCGTCTCATAAACTTTCCTATAAAAACTCAATAAATTGGTGAGACATGACTTACCCTTGGTGAATCCATGTTGTGAATCATTGATCAAACTATGTTTATCTAAGTGCTCTCTAATGTTTTTTGCAATAATAGATTCCAACTCTCTCTCTCTCTCTCTCTCTCTCTCTCTCTCTCTCTCTCTCTCTCTCTCTCTCTCTCTTCTCTCTCTCTCTCTCTCTCTCTCTCTCTCTCTCTCTCTCTCTCTCTCTCTCTCTCTCTCTCCTATCTTTCTTTTTCATCTATTTCTTCTCCCTCCTCCTCTTCCTTCTCCCTCTTCATCCTCCACGAGAGAGAGAGAAAAATTAAGGAGAGAGAGAAGGAAGGCAGGATTGAAGAGAGGAGATGAGAAGGAGGAGAGAGGAGGTCAGAGAAGAGAGAGAAGGGAGGGGGAGAGGATAAGAGAGAGAGGAAGGAGCTGGCCGGGCCAGCAGTGAAGGGAGGACTGCGGTTTGGTGCGTTCCTCTCCACTCCAGGAAGCCGTCAAGTTCTGGGAGAAGGTGGACCGAGAGCTAAGGTTTGACGGCCACATCAAACACATGCAAACTGTGGGGGGCACCAGTAGAGCGCAATACCTCCGCCCGAATATAAAAAAGTTTAAAAAAGTAAAAAAAAGTAAAAATAAATAAATTAATATATATATATATATATATGATATATATATATAATATATATATAATATATATATATATTATATATATAATTATATATGCACTCAGTATGAGCGTATACCTCCGGCCGAATATTTAATAAATTGGTTGCCATGGCAACAGTTGTCAATAGATTTCATCCAAAATTAAATCAGTCCTTCCTTATACCAAATAGACTTGGTATACCGAGTTTGGTCCAAATCTATACGTAACTTTTCGAGAAATCCTGTACACCAACAAACAGACAGATCGGGGTGAAAACATAGCCCCTCCAACTTCGTTGGCGGAGGTAAAAAGGCCTCTCACAGGGTCTCTGCCCTGGGAAGGGTAGCCAGCTTCCTCGACAGGGGAGGGAAGCTCTTGCTCTACAAGGCCCAGATACGGCCTTACTTAGAGTACGCCGCCCTCTCCTGGATGTCGTGTGCAGCCTCGCACACTAGGAGGCTGGACAGCATCCAGCGTCGAGCCCTGCGACTGGTGGATGCTGCAGATCCCTCAGACCCACCAGCCCAGTTCGAGCCGGTGAGTCCTCTCGACTCATTGGAACACCGCAGGGACGTCGCGGCGCTTGTGGTATTCCACAAGGCACAGGTGCAGGGATTGCCACACCTGGCTGGGTTATGACAGCCTCCGAAAGTCGCCACGCGAAGCACGAGAACGGTGCTTACCAGTGGTGATGCAGTGGAGGAAAACGAGGTTTGTGTGTACTTCTTCGATATCAGCTGACTCTAACGTATTTACATTTTCTCTTGCAACACTTTTGGCATAAGCAATGAGGTTTCATATCATCTTCCTAAAAAAAAAAAATATATATATAAAAAAAATGTTTGAACATTTTGAAGAAAAAAATCGGTTTTTGGAGCTTTTCGGTTTTCAAAATGTCGAATAAAAGATTGTGAATTATATATATATATATATATATATATATAACAAAACCATTTCGGACTAATAGGGGGGAGCACTGTCGGAACGCAAAGTCGGGAATGCAAGTATAAAAAAAAAAAATAAAAAAACAAAAAAAAGTCCGATGCCTTAGCCACCGGACGTTATCCACTCTAGTATTCACTGTCCGGCAACCGACATATCAACTGCCCCGCGGACTTACGTCGCGAGTATGACAGCAACCTGGCGGGAAGACACAGAAAAGTTCAAAGTCCAGAGACATTCGCACCCGGGACAGTGGGGGTCTAGGGGACTAAGGAGGCTGTGCAGGTGAACCGTGACTACCGTGCCCAACTGTAACATACGATCCGCTGAGCATGCTGCCACCTGGCGGGAGGCAGCAGAAAGTGTTCAATAGTCTCAGAAATTTCTTGCACCAGGGGCAGTGGGGGTCAGGGACTGACGGAGGCTGTGCAGGTGAACCGTGATGTTGTGTGCCCAAATGTAAACAATACGACTGCTGAGCATGCTGCCACCTGGCGGGAGGCAGCAGAAAGTGTTCAATAGTCTCAGAAATGTTCTTGCACCAGGGGCAGTGGGGTCAGGTGGACTGACGGAGGCTGTGCAGGTGAACCGTGAATGTTGTGTGCCCAAATGTAAACAATACGACGCTGAGCATGCTGCCACCTGGCAGGGAGGCGGACAGGATCAATGATCCAGATGGTGACCAAGGAGAGTCGACTGACGGAGGCTGCAGTGACGATTGGTCCAAATTACGAACAATGACGCTGGTATCTTCAGACGGACAACAGGAAAGAACTCAACGGACAAGGTAAATACGAACAGACCAGATTAAAAAAAAAAAAAAAAAAAAAAAAATAATAATAATAATAAATTGTCCGAGACTGATATATCCCCGGACCTCGGATTTTGTCCGGCAAATCCGATATCCGGGAAATCGAGGTCCGGGAAATCGAGGTTTGTGTGTATATATATATATATTATAATAAGCTTTGACCTGTGTTTATGTATACCTAACCTGACCGTAATCTAACGTAACAGTAACCTAGCTAACTTGACCATTACTGGCAGAAATTACAACTTGGGGAAGATGATGAGGCAGAAGCAAATAAGAAAGTATTGCCGTTATTGCCGTTTCTTATTTTTGGTGGTGAATTTTCCTCCATTTGATAGTGTTTTATTAGTTCCTTTAAGTGATTTAAGGCATCATTAGTTGTGCAACTAAATAATAACTTTAACATGACCATGAGAATCTTGACTCCCGATAGTGGTGAGCGCTATGAAGATCGGGGAAAATGTGGGTAAAAAAGTGAAAAAATGAAGAAAATAGGTGAATATGGTGTGAGTTGTTCTCGGTAGCAGGGCGCGGAGACAAATGACTCTTCCGCCCTCCGTCCCCCAACAAAAGATTTCCCTGGTTCAGGGCTGCCAACCCAAGCGCAGTCGTGGATCAACATAAAACCATGTTAGCTCTCGATGATGGTGTCTAAGAAATGCGTTCTTGGCATTGGTACTACTTGAGTCTAGCATGGAAGCTCCACGTTAGACTCTCCCTCGTCCATGTTTAAAAAAGCGGCCGATGGAGCTCACCACTCTTAAGGCCTATCCAGACGAGCGGGCGTACCCGGCGGACAGCGCGGTCGGCGGACAAATTCTGCCGGGCATGCCCGTGAATGTTGTCCACACTGCAGAGTCGATGAATGGACGGGCGTGCCCGACGATGCCAGTAAGTTGTAGAGTGCGGTACGATACACCTGGTACCCAGTACTACTGCGAAGGAAGTATTGTGTAGCATAATTGTTGCCGTGTGTATAAAGCTCCTGATGTGAACCGTGTTACAACGATGTGATCAGTGGGGAGACGAGCCTTCTATGGATCCCCAATGTTAACTTGTGTCTGGCCAGCGTCGTAGCTCCTCTAGCCACCGGCCACTGCACGGTGATTTCGCTCAACGGGGGATCGGGCATTTCGATGGTTTGCCCGTCAAATGTGCCCGATGACGGGCATGCCCGCCGATCAGGCCTGCTCGTCTGGATAGGCCTTTAAGACGCCAACCACTCAGCCACCGCCTCCCCATCAGATGATGAAAATCATATAGGAAAGACTTGTTTTGAAATACCTAATACAATTTAATAGTTTATTTTGTGATACTCTTTGTTCTTGAACATTTAAAATAAAAGTTTTTTTTTATATATATATATATATATATATATATATATATATATATATATATATATATATATATATATATATATATATATATATTTTATTTTATATTTTTTTTTATATACATTTGTACCTATAGCGCCTGTATGTAGTGACCTCCAGGGGTGGGATGATAGGCCCTGGAGGTTCACTTGAGGGCTGTGATGGTTGGTCCTCGCCCGTGGTGGCGCAGGCAGGATTTTTATAGTGACGCCTGTGATTAGAGGCTCATGCCGCCCCCCTGTGTCCTCCCATGCACTCTCAATCGAAGCAGAGTTAATGGGCAGGGCATGTGGGTGTTCTTAGGCCACTCGACGGTGCAGAAAGATATTAAGTGGATTTTGGTTCTCATCAAAGATCGAACTCAGGTCACCGAGAACGCCACTCGGAGATGCTAACCATTCTGCTACTGCCTCCCCTAATTGCTGTATAATTTTTTTTTTCAGGATCAAAAGGCATCTCTGCTCCAACACTGTATGCCACTCTAGCACTGTCTTCCCATGTCCCTGGGGGCCGCTCTCTAGTAGCCACTGCATCTAACTATAGTCTATTTTATTTAATATGGTCAAAATTCCCAGTGGTCACTGCTATTTGTATGAGGATGTGTGTTTGTGTCGATTGATCGAGAACCTGTACACATGATGGCCATTGAGTGCATCAATCAGCTGCCCGTGACAATGGGGAAAGGCAGGCTGGTCTCTTACTGCATTTGACCATATAAATAAAATAGACATAATACTGCACATGTACTCTCCTATAGTCTATTTTTTTTAACAAGCAAAAAATCATGTACTGAAGTCTCTGCTTAAAATGATGTTTTACTGATAACTATGGTTACTATGAAAAAACAGCGGTAATTTAAAGAAGCGTAGTATTCCCTTTTTCTGTCAATATCATCAAAGCAGCAGGGCAGAATTTGGCCTCGTTAAAAATAGACTATGTCTCCTTTTTGCCTTTTTTGTCTGTTTCCATCTTGCATCTGAAGACTGTCAGAGAGTGGGATTTTTCTTATGTTTTTTTCTTTTTTATGCCCGAGGACAGTCCTCTATGATAAAAGAAAAAAAAAGTATAGAGATAAGTACAGTCGGCGCAAAAACCCTTAAGAGCCAACAAACAAGGACGGGAAACGTTCTACTGTGGTTTAGACCATTTGGTGGAGCGTTTGAATTTTAAAACTTTTTTTTGTATATCTGCCAGTGCATTAGGCTGACTACTGTAGATTCCTCGCTGCTGCCCGCTCTGTATCTTCCAAGTCATCATTGTAAGAGGTTGTTGTGTTTGGTTCTCCAACATTCCTACACCCCCTTTCGCCCCTCCATTTTCTACCGCCTCCTCCAGGTCTACTGAAGCATTATGCCGGGCAAATCTCTATCCATTGTGAAGAAGACACATATAGTAACCTAGTATCCAAGTGGGAAAACAATTGGCCAGATAGCGAGGGAGATGTGTGTTTCCAAACATACCGTCTCGGTGTGGTGCAGGCGGGCGCAAGATGGTGAGTTAGAGACTGTTTTGGCGTGGAAAAAAGGATCAGGGCGAGCAAGAAAAACTTCAAAGAAGACTGATCAACAGCTCAAAAGGATTGTTGATGTCAATAATCATTTTGAGCAGGTTCATGCATATTTCTTCACTCTTATAATGGCATTTCTTTAGTGTATTTTACTGTTTTTTATTTGATAATATTATAGAACAAACATTTACAAAGATAACGGTACATCATTTATACTGATAAACCACAGGAAGGGAAATGGGAGTGATGTTCGAAAATGTCAGGAATCGCAAAACTGGCCTCCACTGGTCATGGGCGGGTTGGCGCGGGGCACGAGTAGCAAGTCCAGTATAGAGTAGTCTTTGCCGGAGGTCAAATTAATAATCATTTGGTGTGTCTTGGGGGGGTAAAGCTTGCAGGACGGTAAAGACCGCCCACTCGATCCCCCAGCCAATAGAAACCACGAATGGGACAGGGCCAGTCTGGATGTGTTTTCGCAAACATCAGTGCAGCCTGGGCCAGCCTAGACCGGCCTGGCAAACGTCGTGAAAACGCGCTTATAAACATAGGCCTATTGATGTGAAAACGTCCATCACAGAAATAGAAAATATGTAAATTCATCTGTATTTCATGTTATATGCTTTTTTTATTAACTTATTCTATCTCTTTTTAGTTATAAATATGTTAAACAATATCCTGTAGTAGTTAGACTTCATGTACAACATCAAATTAATAGAAATAAAAAAAATCGATTTAAATTGGATAAATAAATCGTATTTTTTTTTTTTTTTTTTTTTTCTAAATAAAAAAAATCAACAACCCTGCTGTACCTCCATGTAAACATAGTGTTGTGCTGTACCGCCATGTAAACATAGTGTTGTGCTGTACCTCCATGTAAACATAGTGTTGTGCTGTACCGCCATGTAAACATAGTGTTGTGCTGTACCGCCATGTAAACATAGTGTTGTGCTGTACCGCCATGTAAACATAGTGTTGTGCTGTACCTCCATGTAAACATAGTGTTGTGCTGTACCTCCATGTAAACATAGTGTTGTGCTGTACCTCCATGTAAACATAGTGTTGTGCTGTACCTCCATGTAAACATAGTGTTGTGCTGTACCGCCATGTAAACATAGTGTTGTGCTGTACCTCCATGTAAACATAGTGTTGTGCTGTACCGCCATGTAAACATAGTGTTGTGCTGTACCGCCATGTAAACATAGTGTTGTGCTGTACTGCCATGTAAACATAGTGTTGTGCTGTACTGCCATGTAAACATAGTGTTGTGCTGCACCTCCATGTAAACATAGTGTTGTGCTGTACCTCCATGTAAACATAGTGTTGTGCTGTACCTCCATGTAAACATAGTGTTGTGCTGTACCGCCATGTAAACATAGTGTTGTGCTGTACCTCCATGTAAACATAGTGTTGTGCTGTACCTCCATGTAAACATAGTGTTGTGCTGTACCCGCCATGTAAACATAGTGTTGTGCTGTACCTCCATGTAAACATAGTGTTGTGCTGTACCTCCATGTAAACATAGTGTTGTGCTGTACTCCATGTAAACATAGTGTTGTGCTGCTACCTCCATGTAAACATAGTGTTGTGCTGTACCTCCATGTAAACATAGTGTTGTGCTGTACCGCCATGTAAACATAGTGTTGTGCTGTACCGCCATGTAAACATAGTGTTGTGCTGTACCGCCATGTAAACATAGTGTTGTGCTGTACCTCCATGTAAACATAGTGTTGTGCTGTACCTCCATGTAAACATAGTGTTGTGCTGTACCTCCATGTAAACATAGTGTTGTGCTGTACCTCCATGTAAACATAGTGTTGTGCTGTACCGCCATGTAAACATAGTGTTGTGCTGTACGCCATGTAAACATAGTGTTGTGCTGTACCGCCATGTAAACATAGTGTTGTGCTGTACCGCCATGTAAACATAGTGTTGTGCTGTACCTCCATGTAAACATAGTGTTGTGCTGTACCTCCATGTAAACATAGTGTTGTGCTGTACCTCCATGTAAACATAGTGTTGTGCTGTACCGCCATGTAAACATAGTGTTGTGCTGTACCGCCATGTAAACATAGTGTTGTGCTGTACCGCCATGTAAACATAGTGTTGTGCTGACCGCCATGTAAACATAGTGTTGTGCTGTACCGCCATGTAAACATAGTGTTGTGCTGTACCTCCATGTAAACATAGTGTTGTGCTGTACCTCCATGTAAACATAGTGTTGTGCTGTACCTCCATGTAAACATAGTGTTGTGCTGTACCTCCATGTAAACATAGTGTTGTGCTGTACCGCCATGTAAACATAGTGTTGTGCTGTACCGCCATGTAAACATAGTGTTGTGCTGTACCGCCATGTAAACATAGTGTTGTGCTGTACCGCCATGTAAACATAGTGTTGTGCTGTACCTCCATGTAAACATAGTGTTGTGCTGTACCTCCATGTAAACATAGTGTTGTGCTGTACCTCCATGTAAACATAGTGTTGTGCTGTACCGCCATGTAAACATAGTGTTGTGCTGCCATTTTTTTCGTACCGCCATGTAAACATAGTGTTGTGCTGTACCTCCATGTAAACATAGTGTTGTGCTGTACCTCCATGTAAACATAGTGTTGTGCTGTACCTCCATGTAAACATAGTGTTGTGCTGTACCTCCATGTAAACATAGTGTTGTGCTGTACGCCATGTAAACATAGTGTTGTGCTGTACCGCCATGTAAACATAGTGTTGTGCTGTACCGCCATGTAAACATAGTGTTGTGCTGTACCGCCATGTAAACATAGTGTTGTGCTGTACCGCCATGTAAACATAGTGTTGTGCTGTACCTCCATGTAAACATAGTGTTGTGCTGTACCTCCATGTAAACATAGTGTTGTGCTGTACCTCCATGTAAACATAGTGTTGTGCTGTACCGCCATGTAAACATAGTGTTGTGCTGTACCGCCATGTAAACATAGTGTTGTGCTGTACCGCCATGTAAACATAGTGTTGTGCTGTACCTCCATGTAAACATGCTATTAGTAACAATGGTTAATTCCTTATTGTATGCCATGGAGTCATTGTGTGTGTGTGTGTGCAATACTTCATTATGATGGTCTATGAAATAGAAACATGTATGAAAATCTATTTATTCATGGAAATCAAACTCTTAAACTACTTCATGCTACAATAAGCCTGTTGACCCAATACTTTCAGGCCTTGGATAATCTATGTTCCACGCTTTATGAAGAGCAAAGCGAATTTCTACAGCTTTCCCGGGAGCAGGCTGGGCCCCATCTCCTCACTCACCTCCACAATGTTGCAGGTAAGTGTTCAGATATTTGATGATGCATTTGATATGAACAGCTAAAGTAAACACGATTCATGGAATTTACTGAAGAAATAAGGCTTGTGATGAGATCTTTGTCGGGTGCGGCCTATTTAGGATAACTTCATTTAAACATACAGTAAGGTCTTGCATGCCAAGTACAAAAATATGATTGGTAAATATGATTTAGTGTTTTTGAAGGGGATGAAGTGATCATCCAATGGAAGAATATGGTCACCACATTAGAATTAGGCAGCAATTGGATGGGGTTGCCAAATGTGAACATGATGAATACGAGACCTTACTGTACTCATGATGATCCTACATGGAGGCAGTCTTAGCATTGCTGTGAAGGTCCAAGTGATCATCATGTCAAACTTAACGGTTGATAAAAGACAAGGGCTCTTAAAAAAGAAAAAGAAAGTATTGATGTTGTGACTTCTTGGCAGAACCTCCTTCAAGTGTTAGAACAAGGCGTTGGCACCCTCGTCATTCCCACGGCTCTCAGCCCTCCATGAAGGACTCACTGCTGCATGTACTTCCTACCAGTTTGGGAACACATTTATCACCAGTTTGGGAACACAATTATCACCAGTTTGGGAACACAATTATCACCAGTTTGGGAACACATTTATCACCAGTTTGGGAACACAATTATCACCAGTTTGGGAACACAATTATCACCAGTTTGGGAACACATTTATCACCAGTTTGGGAACACATTTATCACCAGTTTGGGAACACATTACATCACCCAGTTTGGGAACACATTTATCACCAGTTTGGGAACACATTTATCACCAGTTTGGGAACACATTTATCACCAGTTTGGGAACACAATTATCACCAGTTTGGGAACACATTTATCTCCAGTTTGGGAACACATTTATCACCAGTTTGGGAACACATTTATCACCAGTTTGGGAACACAATTATCACCAGTTTGGGAACACATTATCACCAGTTTGGGAAAACACCACATTTTATCACCAGTTTGGGAACACATTTATCACCAGTTTGGGAACACATTTATCACCAGTTTGGGAACACATTTATCACCAGTTTGGGAACACATTTATCACCAGTTTGGGAACACATTTATCACCAGTTTGGGAACACAATTATCACCAGTTTGGGAACACAATTATCACCAGTTTGGGAACACAATTATCACCAGTTTGGGAACACAATTATCACCAGTTTGGGAACACAATCATCACCAGTTTGGGAACACAATCATCACCAGTTTGGGAACACATTTATCACCAGTTTGGGAACACAATTATCACCAGTTTGGGAACACAATTATCACCAGTTTGGGAACACATTTATCACCAGTTTGGGAACACAATTATCACCAGTTTGGGAACACATTTATCACCAGTTTGGGAACACAATTATCACCAGTTTGGGAACACAATCATCACCAGTTTGGGAACACAATTATCACCAGTTTGGGAACACAATTATCACCAGTTTGGGAACACAATTATCACCAGTTTGGGAACACATTTATCACCAGTTTGGGAACACATTTATCACCAGTTTGGGAACACAATTATCACCAGTTTGGGAACACAATTATCACCAGTTTGGGAACACAATTATCACCAGTTTGGGAACACAATTATCACCAGTTTGGGAACACAATCATCACCAGTTTGGGAACACAATTATCACCAGTTTGGGAACACAATCATCACCAGTTTGGGAACACAATTGGAGGAGACTTAACCTACCTAACCTAACCTAACCGCTCATATTGGGAGACATAAAACAGGATGTGAGGGTGTTGTGGGAAGCTGTGGCTGGGGTGACAGAAAAGTTGAAGGAGAGAATGTGTTGAAATTTTGTTGTAGGCATTGCTTAAAGTAATCGTCCAGACCCATTTTTTTTTTGCCGAATTATGTTGAATTACATTCAAACACCTAATCCACCAAAAATAATTGATTTCCAGGCCTTATTTCCGTAAAAACACGACTTTTGTAAAAAGCGTGCGAAAAAAAAAATCTTCCCTCCAACAGGGCTACGACTGTTATTGATGACGTCAGAACAGGGACGCCCGCAGACACTGTCTGACACCTGTCGGCAAATGTTATGATGAGCGATTGTACTTCGGTGTCAGACAGTGAATCTGTCGCTGTGACAGATTTAGAGTATGATGCTCAATCTGACACCGAAAGAAATGACGCTGGTCGCGTATACTATGAGGAAAACGAACCTCAGATTGTCATGGGATCCTATATGTTTGAGCCCGAGTACGAGGTGGATTAACAGGTGTTAGCAGAGCCTGAGGTTCAGCAGGAGGACCTGGCACTTCTCCAAAGCATGGATTGGTAAATAAGGTTAAACCATGTGTGTGTGGGAATCACAATGAAGGTACTTTCGAGAAAATCCTATGGTTAGTTTTGGAGCTACAGTCAAACGTCATTACTCGGAAACCACATACTAGCATTAACTACAGCATAGAGTTGGAAAATATGCGGGCGGGAAGGCAGAAAGTGTGACAGCCACACCACCACAGGGTCTCTCACCACAGGGCACGCCCACTCCACAACTGGTTTACTTGGTTTACTTGGTCTTGTTAAGAGGCAAAGCCTCACAGTCGTGGTGGTCCACCGCTGCTGCCAGTCCTGGCGTCCCTGTCTAACAGGGCCACCTGGTCTGGTATGGTGTTGGACTGAGTCAGTCTTACGGGGGGGGGCGCCGCCCTTGTCCAGCACCCGTGTACACAGGCTCACCTCACACTCGTCGTCCCAACCCCACACACTGGGTAGGCGACTAGTCGCGCTGCACACTCTCACCCAGTCTTTCACCTGATGTGTACCCTCACTACACACCGTTTCTCAACACAACTGCTCGCTCCAGCACACTATAGGCGTGTATCACCCTACACACGCCCCTCCTTTCTGTGTGCAAACTTTTCTGGAAAGGCACAGCTGTCTTGCTGCACCTATAAAGGATGCATGCATGTGGCATATAGCAAAAAAAATCTATCAGAAACACCCAAATATCTTCAAGTACTATATTTATCTCTGTGTTTACGTGCCTCTGATCAAGCGCGGGAAGAGTAGCCTCCCTGATGCTACGTCACCGAGCATGAGCCTGAGCGTCTGCAAACCTTGAGAGCGTTTTGAAAACTCGGGGAATTTGCAGATTTTGATTGCGGATTATTTAAAAACGGCTGACTGGATACAAAAAGTGACGACGTATTGTTGATCTACTCGTTAATGGCTATGATTTGATTGCATTAAATCAGGAATGATGAAATGGTCTGGACGATTACTTTAAGAATACTAAACACCTATTACAAGAAAGACAGGGAAAAACTAATTACATACAAAAGTGGTGGAGCAGAGACACCGTTGGATTTGGTGCTGATGAGGAAAAGAGCAGATGTGCGAGTCATGAACTGTAAGGCAATACCTGGAGAGGCTTGTTTGACGCAGCACAGGTTGGTACGGGCAGACCTCAAAATCAAAAAGATGATGAGGATGAAGAGAAAATGTGTAAAAAGAATGAAACTGTGGAAGCTGAAAGAGGCCAACAAGAGACAGGAGTTTGAAGAAAACTTTGTTACAAAGATGGAAGGAGGAGAGGGAGACTGCCACCACTTACAGGAAGGCATACTGAGAGCTGGAGAAGAGGTGTGTGGCCTAACATGGAAGAAGAGGCAGAGAAAGGGAGACTTGGTGGTGGAAGGAAGAGGTGCAACAGAAAATTAAGGAGAAAAGAATCACATTCAAACAGTGGCAACGATCAAGATGTGAGGTGGCTAAAATAATGTACAGAGAAAGGACAAATGATGCTAAGAGGCAAGTGGCAATGGCAAAGAACAAGCATCGGAGGAGTGGAGTCAGAACTTGAACACGGCAGAAGGAAGGCAGATGTTCAGAGTAGCTAAGCAGATGAGAAAAGACAAGGAGGATGTACAAGGAGCAAAGTATGTAAAGGACGAAAACGGAGAAATGAAAGTGGTGGAGCGCTCCCTCGCCACCACTTTAATTTCTCCGTTTTCATCCGAATGATGAAGTGAGAGAATGATGGAGAGAATATTTTGAGAGACTGCTGAATGTAGAAAATAACAATGAGCTGGAGGATGTTGAAATGGTGGAAGATCCAGTGAAAAATATAATAGAAAAAGCAGAGGTGGGCGAGAGCGATACTTAGTGCGATACTGCGATACTATCACACCGCCAAAATAGTATTGCATAAGAATTCAAAGTAGCGGAGTATAAGTATCACAACTAAAGTATCGCTTAAATTTCCCGCGATACTTTAAAAGACCACCTTTATATTTTAAATAAAATTTGTCAGTTTAAAAATAAATATATTACAATGTTTTAATGTGCCTAAACTGTAGTTTAAGTCAAATAGATCTTTTTTTGGCTAATACAGTGTTTTCTTAGGTAGCAAAGTATAGCAAAGCTAAATTTTTGGTATCGCAGTATCCCTGCGATACTATCGCTTTAAGAAAAAAGTATCTGTAGCGGAGTATCGCAGTGTCGCGTATCGTTTTAAGAAAATCCAAAAAAGTAGCGGAGTATCGCGTATCCAACTAGCGGGAAAAAGTATCGCAGTATCGTTATCGCACTACCAAAAAAAAGTATCGCGCCCACCTCTGAGAAAAATAGGTAGTAAGAACATTGAAGGGGATGAAAGATGGAAAGGCACCAGGTCCACCGGGTGTCAGCAGTGATAGGCTGAAACAAGCAGAAAGGACAGGTATCAGAAAACTAACAAGAGTTTTTGAAAAGATTATGAGGGAGGAGAAAGGTCCAGCAGAATGGAGGGATAGTTTTACCTTACCACTGTTTAAAGGCAAAGGAGATGCACTGTCATGTGGTGGGTACAGAGGTTTGAGGCTGTTAAACGGAGCACGTTCTTAACGGAATTAAGCAGAGTTAAACGAAGCAAATCGTTCTTAACGGACTGCTGGTAAACAAGAGTATGCCACTGAAAAACAGAGGAAGAGTATTTGAAGCATGTATAAGATCAGTTTTGCTGTATGGTTCTGAGACATGGGCTTTGACGAAGAAGTTGAAGGATGTGTTGGTTGGTTGTGATCGGACAATATTGAGATATATGACTGGGATCACATGGAGAGATGAAGTGTCCAGTGAAGAGGTGGCAAGAAATGTGGATTGAAGAAGCTGAGTACAGTGCTGAGAGTAAGGCGATGGAGGTGGTTTGGGCACGTGAAGAGTAGAGAAGGTGGTGAGGCATTGGGGAGAGCTGTTGGAGTGGAAGTGCCAGGTCGCCGTCCACCGGGCAGGCCAAGGAAGACATGGAGGCAGTGTGTTGAAGAGAATCTGGCAGCATTGGGCATTGAAGAAGTTGAGGCAACGGATAGAGATAGCTGGAAGCGTATCATCGGCCGTCTAACCTCATAAAATATTATGGGAAAACCTGCCGTTAAACAGAAAGAAGAAGAAGCATTACAACAGCCTGTACAGGTTTAGGATGATAATGATTCCTAAGATTTAGCAATGGCTGGTAAACTTATTCAGTGAATAATTATTACAGTGGCGGCATGTCCAATGTGGTGTTTTCAATAGAAATTACATTGTGTTAGACCCAAATAGTGTTGGTAAACAATAGAACTTGTGAACAAGATTATTTGGTGAGAGAATAACAAAATATTCAAGAAATAATCACATAAAATATGAAAACATAAAAATACTGTATAACAAAAACAACAACATTTGAGCATCAATATTCACATCCTCAGATCGTGGCATGGCATGGCACGGCATGGCACGGCATGTAGGAGGTGGTGGTGTATTGCACCTACTGTCAAAAAGTCATGAGTTGGATTATATGACATAAGGTTATCTAGTGGAGGCAAGTGCCTCTTGACTTCAGCAGGACAGCATAGCATACAGAATACATAGTCATAGATTATGTCAGCCAGGACCAGGAGCTCCACCTGTACCCACCCACCCACTCCTTCAGCCAAGTAACTGATTGGTTCTCACAAAATGTTAATGTAACTGTTCATCTATGTTCATCTATTCCTAGATCAATACATACAAGTCAGCTGGAGAGTGAGGATGACCTCCACAGGTTTACATGATTCCTAAGAGAGAGCCAAAGATTGACCTCACCCCTGTGAGGTGAGAACTAGGGGAGGGATGGGGGACAAGGCCGTGAGGCAAGGGTCGGCTGGTCAATGGGAGATCAGGCTCCTCGTTGTGTCACTGAGCTGAATAATAATAAGTTACATAACCACTATGTGAACCAGCCAATCACCTGACTGTAGGAAATTAATGGGGTAGCTGATCTCAGCAGGACTCGTGGACCAAGAAGCCAGAACTGAAGTCACATAATCCAACTGGGTTTTTGGAATTTTTTTCCCGAAAAAATTCAATCTTCAAATTGGCAATGGGAAATTTATGTGATAACATGTAGCAAGATAGAGTGACATTCAAGCCCTGTAGAGGAGTCTAAGGCACCAAGTGCATCATTGCTTGTGTGTCAAATTATACAACAAACATACAGTAACAATCTTAAGTAAAAAAAAAAGATTTTCTGTATTAAGTAAAACCATTAATGGTGGGTGACACATGGTAACAAGGGGATGTTTGTTCATGACAGTGATGGTGCGCAGTGTGTGCAGGCTGAGCAGTCTGGTTCTGGGGCCTTTGGTGTCCAATGTAGAGGAACAACTTCACCACCACCACACCACCACAGGACACCTGGAGCAGGAGGCAACGTACTTGAAGAAACTGCTAGCAGAAAATGATGTTGATGTTCCTGCGCTATAAGCCAAAGAAATTTGCTGTTGTACCAAACAAATGTGAAAAACCAAAGCCATCCAAGCCTTATGTGTACAGATTTAGATTTTATTCAGATTTACTGATGTATAATGTGTGTTTGAGTTTAGCCTCTTGCAAGTTTGACATCTCATGACATTCATACAGATGCCAAAATGTTCTAGTATTCTGATCAAGTGATACTGTTTTTTTTATATATATATATATAATATATATATATATATATATATATATATATATATATATATAATATATATATATATATATATATATAATATATATATATATATATATATATATATATATATATATATATATATATATATATATATATATATATAATATATATATATATATATATATATATATATATATATATATATATATATATATATATATATATATATATATATATATATATATATATATATATATATATATATATATATATTATATATATATATATATATATATATATATATATATATATATATATATATATATATATATATATTACGTTGAAGCCTCTAGCGCCTGTAGGCTGTTCTTTATTATCAATTTTGGAGGTTGATGATGGTTGGTCCTCCGCCCGTTGGTGGCGCAGGCTGGATTTTTATAGTGACACCTGTGATGTTATAGCTGAAGGTCCAATAGGATATGTGAAATGAACACCAGAGATTTTGCTAAGCATCAACCATATTTGTGATATGACACTGCTGGCATCCTCCTCGCCCCCAGACTGGTGGGTTGTGTAGCCTGGAGGTGCTTGGTCAAAGCAGCTTCATATGGAGTTCGATATTCTACCACTACACTTCCAGCTTTTCACACTGGCAGGTGGCTTGGAACAAGAAGAAATGAGGGTCCAGCTTGGTGCCTCAAGTCAAATCCTCCTTGCTGGATGAGGACAAGCTCACCAATCTCTTGGGCCATTGAGACTTGTTGCATACATATGTATTTAGTTATACAGGCCATAGCATTCAATTAAGCCCTTGGAAGTTCTTAGAAATCTCTTAATAATATCAGTAAGCTATGGGAAAATAAAGTTAAACTAAAAAGAAATTCAAATTAGATTAAAGAATTAGAAAATCTGGCAATTGGCATGAATGTGAGCCGAAACAGGGTGTGTGTTAAGCATGATTTAAAGGATTTATCTTTTTGTTTTGAGTTTCATGAGATTCTAAGTCTCTGCAAGGAAGTATCTGCTTCTTAGCTACCTTTTTTTTTTTTTACAAGAAAAGTTTTGTTTCTAATTCAGTGGCCTTATTAAAGATTTATATACTATATCCTCGAGTTTCAACCAGCCTTTCCGTCTCCCAGGAGATTTTTCCTCCACACCAGAGGTGGGCACTTCCCCAAACCACATCTTACGCAATAGACAAGTTGTCTGTTATGAGAAGACTTAAGAAATGTGTCCTGCCATGTATGTAGAATGTCATAGTAGTAAACCCTCTCATATCCGGACTAATTGGGCCAAGGAGTGGTCCGAATAATGCAAGAATCCGAATAATGGGGGGGATTATATCCCCTCATATTAAAAAAAAAAAAAAAAAATTCTAGGTGAATATAAAATTTCTGAGTGATGCAAATATCAATAAACATAAGATAAATCATGTAAATATATAAATCTACGGTAAAAATACAGTACTGTACAGGTGTAGTGTACAGCACTGTCAGTCCTACATCTGGCAGCCGGCAGCAGTATCATGATGGCGGAGATTTCCTCCTCCTCCTTGGTGTTGGTTGTAGGGCTGTGAGGACCCCTTGAGGAGCCCTATGATCCCTGGTGATGTCCTATGGTGCTATCAGAGGCGTGGTAGCTGACCTGTCTTCTTCAGGAAGGCACAGGTGAGGCGGATGACAGCGTGTTGTCCTGAGAGGTAGGCAGGGCGCCAGGCGGGGCAGGTCGCTCGCCAGCAGGGTGGGCAGGGCTTTACGTCTTATTACTAGTTACTATACATCGTAGTGATTATGGTGAGCTGTTTGTTATATAGTATACACGTGTCATTATTTAGGTCAGTGTAGTACTGTGTGTCACCATAAATAAGGGTTATTTAAAGGTGTTGAGGTGGCGGGGTAGCCAGTGATGGGGAAACATTCTTGCCGCGGCCACCCCACAACACTAACGGAAAAAGTGTCCGTGTGACACGACCTTTAAAGGCCTTGTGAAACGTCTTGTTGACTTGCGATTGGTCGAGAGGTTTTAGAAACCGTTTGTCATTGGCTGGTGACTGATGACAAGTTTGATGACGTCATTACTCGCCCAGCCAGTCAGGGCCTTCCTACCTGTTTACTACCTACCGAGGGAGGCTTGCTGGATAAGGCAGAAAGGCCAGGTAATATCTAGGTGGTAGCTGGAGATACCACCTCCGTTGCTGGATCTGGGTCCAAGGCTCAATGGCCTCAGATCACTCGCCAATACAACATTTGTACACAACAAAGAAACCACAATGACAGTATACAAAGAATAGGCTCAGTGATGGATCATAAGAGCTTTGCCTGGCTGCCGGGGCCTCTAAAAAAAAAAAGGAGGAGGAGGAGGTCCGAATAATGTTGAAGTCCGAATAATGAGGGTCCGGATACGAGAGGGTTTACGTATATATAACTCCTACAAAAAAAATTTGAGTTAATGCTGTCAAAGTGATGATAAGTTAATTGCTCGAAAAAACGTCTGCCATTGCCGTGAGGTCACACACTGGCCAGGCGGGCAACCGCGCCTCCACTGTGGGGTGACTGCATGACAAAGCATGACTAATAGAGGAACTATAGTGGATTGACTGAGATGATTTAGGTGATTTAGGAACTGTGGTGTGACTGAGTGACAGGGTAGGGCTGATTTTGTATGTTTGTCCTTCGTATTATGGTAGAGAGACATTGCTTACTCCCCTTGACCCCTGTGTGGCGTGAATATTGTTTGCAGAGGCGAGGAGCTTCTCTACATATCTATCCTACATTTGCTTCTTACTTTATATATTACCATCTCAAAGAAATACACACACAAAAAAACTAAAATGCTCTTCCCCTCCAGCTGTTGCCAAAACTTCTTAAGTGCAAGCCTAGCCAATACCCGCCATCGTCCAAGTATTTCAAGCTTCTGAATATATTTCAGCTGAAACATATACAGCCAAATTCCCAACATCCGACTTGTCCAAACAACCAACTTTTTTCACCACCACAGCGTGTCTTGTTTTGGCCATTTATTTTACTTAGTTTTGTTTTTTAGTTTATAGAAAACATTGATTTGTGGCTTTATTTATGCATGAATTTTACTTTCGCGTCTACCACTGGATCGGCCTTCAAGAGCTGCATCTTTTATGTTCTATACCATTTTGTCCTTACGTTTATGGTTACTGTGATATCCGAACATCCGACTATTCCAATTATCCGACCTACCTTCGGTCCCCCCAAGGTCGGATAATTAATACTTAGCTGTAATACTCTCATATCGCCTCTCAGACAATCATTGACTGCCTCTCCTATCGGGCGAGCTCACTAGACTGAAGGTGGATATAGTGGGACTCTCTTAGACGAGGAGGCCTGGCAGTGGCGAGACTAGCAGTGGGGGTTACACCTACTACTGATCCGGCATGAGCAATGGAGGATGAAACACACTCTGGGTTTCATGTCTCTTGTTGCAGTGTACGTACGCTCCTACCGAGGTGTATGAAACCAAAGAGATGTTCTTCCAGCAAGAAGGAAAGGTGGAAGTACATAGACAAAGACGGAAAAGTTTGACCAGGCAGGGTGCAAGCACAGAAGCACAATTTTAGAGAGCAGTAGGAGGGACTCCGTCAGGACCGTAAGCCTTCCGAGGATCTAGGCCAGAAAGGGCAAAGAAAACATCATTACGAAGGATCTTAATGACAGGCATAATATAGTCAGAGGGTGGAGGAGAAGGAGGAACAAGCCCTTCATCAGCCAGAGTGGAATTTTCAGCAAAGGTTTGAGCGAAGAGTTCAGCTTTAGAAATAGATGAGACAGCTGTGGAGCCATCTGGGTGAAGCATAGGAGGGAAAGATGAAGAAGAAAAATTGTTAGAGATGTTTTATGCTAGATGCCAGAAGTCACGAGAGGAATCGATCACAGAGATTTTGACAATTTCTATGAATGAAAGAGTTTTTGGTAAGTTGAAGTAAAGATTTGGCATGATTACGGGCAGAAATATAAAGGGCATGAGTTTCAGGAGATGGATGGTTATGGTACCGTTTGTGAGCCGCCTCTCTATCTTGGACAGCATGAGAACAAGCAGAGTTAAACCAAGGTTAACGGGCTTTAGGATTAGATAAAGTGTAAAGTGAAAGTGAAAGTGTTTAAGTGTTGCTACACTTAAGCTTCATGTCAAGTCCAGAAGAATCTCAAGAGGTAACCATATTGTGTTTCATCTTGAGAAGCTGAAGGACTTGACATGTGCCCATGAGTATGCGGTGGCAGTGGCGTAGCTAAGGGGGGGGCGAGGGGGGGCTGTTTGAAATCGCCCCCCGGGCCCCTAAGAAAGGGGGGCCCCCAAATGCATCACTCAATCAAACAAAACTCCTGAGATCCTCTACAAACTTGGCTTAAACTCCTTGGGGTTTGTGTTTAATTTGATCTGTATCTTTTGACTACCATCTTAGGCTTTTTAATTCGGATTAAAAAGGATGTGTGGGCATTGAAAGAAGTCTCAGAAAGTGTCAAAATGCACCATAAAAATGTTCATTTTCCAAAAATTTCCCGAAACCCCCCAGCTGGTTGCCCCCCACCCCAAACACCTGCAAACTTTAGAGGGGGCCCCTCCAGGAAGTAAGCCCCCGGGCCCCCAAATGTCTAGCTACGCCCCCTGTGCGGTGGCAGTCTCAAATCGGTTTGATGTGCTCGGTGCCCTCGAGGACCCTGTAGAACTGGGATACCTTCAAACGTGAAACTCTACAGGCTGCCAAGGAGTGTATTGGGAAGCGCCCGAGGTCAAGGCGTGGTTTTGTCTCAATGGAGACGCTGGAGAATATTGAGAGTCGCACTGCCAGGCTTGCTGTGAACCGGGACCAGCACAGGGCTCTGTCATGCAGGATTAGAACTCTCCTAGGGAGAGGTATGTCAGGAGTCTCGCTGAGGATGTCGAGGGTCATTTGAATGCTAATGACCTCCGACCCGCCTACCGAGCCCTGAAAAAGCTCACTCCAAGTCTCCATCTCGGGCAAGTGCTATCCGAGCAGCAGATGGGCGTCTCGTGTCAGACATGGATGGGCAGATGGCTCATTGAGCCGAGTACTTTGGGCAGTTGTTCACGGTGGACCCTCCAATTGGGCAGTTTCACACCACTGGGTTACGGGCAGTGGATGCCGATCGTCCCATTGAAGAAACTGCACCCTCTCTTGACGAAGTCAGAGAGGCTGTAGCAAAGTTGAGGGGTGGAAAGGCAGCCGGTGTTTGTAATATCAGTGCGGAGCTCCTCAAAGCTGGGGGTGAGGCCATGATCCGCGGGTTGCATGCTGTCCTGACTGCCGTGTGGCAATCGGGTACCATTCCTCCTGAATGGAAAAGGGGGCTGGTCGTCCCTATCTGGAAAGGGAAAAGGGACCGTCAGGACTGCAACAATTACCACGCAGGCCAGGATTTAGGGCAGGGCACAACGGGCCTGTGCCCAGGGCCCCGCACTTGTGGTAATTACCAGAAATAAATTGTAATACTTTGTGTCCCCCATCGTGCCACTAGGACTGTCTGAATACAAACATAACTGTGTGTCCCCCATCGTGCCACTAGGACTGTCTGAATACAAACATAACTTAATAACAACAGGGACTGTGATTAAGATAAATAAACAGTTTTGTTACACAGTAAACACCTCTAATTCAAACCCGTATAATTCAAACTTCTGATAATTAGACCTGTTTCAGTGGGCGCCCAGTTTCAAAATGTTCAACAATTTTCCATAATCCAAACTGAAGTTCGAATTGTCAGAGTTTTCTGCAGCATCTTCCACCTCACCTCCTCTGTGCCATCCACTTCGTCAGCCAGCCTCCACATCGCCTCTAACAGATTAAGCACCTCAAGCACTGAAGATCTTATCTTACATATCCCCAGAGTGACACCACTGTTGCGTTCAGTAGCGGTCGCCCCCCCCCCCCCCCCCCGCAGTCTCCCTACTGAGCGATACTAAACGCTTCACAATATATATTGCTACCAAGATAGCAGCTCCCTAAATTTATCTCTGTGGCTATTCTTATTGTTGAAGAATAACTTGTTGATGACCCTGTATTTGATGCAGCAAAAGTTATAACAGCACAAATGAAATACACTACGCGCCAAAATATTGTTCGCCGCCTCATAACAGACGCTCCCATAAGGGAATTCTGAAAATGTACTCTATAGCAGCCTAGTGACTTCCGAGAGAGATATCCTACATATGGCAGCTTGTTTAAAGCACGGACAGTCCATCATGACCGTTGAGGAATGTTCAGATGCCACTTGTCAATTATAGACGAAGCATTTTGAAAAGGATCGCCTCACTCCCCGCGAGTAATTTGAACAGACGCGCGTTGGTATAACTATCATTATTTTCATAATGGGTGGCAAGAAAGATCTAACAAAGGAGCAAATTAAAGTTATTGTGACTCTACACAAGGCAGAGAGGCCAGAGGAAGAAATATCAAGGATTGTGGGTGTTACGAGGAAATGTGTGATGAAGTGGTGGAGAGTTTCGTGAAGGGTGGCAGGGGGGGCAACACCATAACATAAAGAAGTGGCCAGGGCGAGGATGTAAAACATCAGCAAGCACCGTAAATGTCATGAAACGTCAAGTGGATGCCCATCCTCAAATAAGAATAAGAAAATTATTACGATATGACATTTACATCCTCGCTGTGGCCACTTCTTTATGTTATGGTGTTGCCACCCCGCCACGTTCACGAAACTCTCCACCACTTCATCACACATTTCCTCGTAACACCCACAATCCTTGATATTTCTTCCTCTGGCCTCTCTGCCTTGTGTAGGGTCACAATAACTTTAATTTGCTCCTTTGTTAGGTCTTTCTTGCCACCCATTATGAAAATAATGATAGTTATACCAACGCGCGTCTGTTCAAATTACTCGCGGGGAGTGAGGCGATCCTTTTCAAAATGCTTCGTCTATAATTGACAAGTGGCATCTGAACATTCCTCAACGGTCTTGATGGACTGCCCGTGCTTTAAACAAGCTGCCATATGTAGGATATCTCTCTCGGAAGTCACTAGGCTGCTATAGAGTACATTTTCAGAATTCCCTTATGGGAGCGTCTGTTATGAGGCGGCGAAAAATATTTTGGCGCGTAGTGTATTAAGGAGGCAAGAAGAGGAGAGACCAGGAAGCGGAGAGCAGAAGCTTTCTTTTCCCTTTGTTTACATACCCTAATTGTGGCGCGAGCTGGCAACTCAGTAGCGATCCACCTCCCAGATATGTAGTGTGGGGGCTTGCACTAGGCAAACTGTATACTGACATCACTGTGAGCCTGCGTGTGCACCTGTGCGCATTGCCTTACTGAAGGCAGCCCTTGTCTGAAAACGCTATCAGTGACGCCGAAAATTGAGATGAAGTGGAAACATAAAGAAACCTGAAAAATGAGGATGAGAGAGACAGAGAGAGAGAGAGAGAGAGAGAGAGAGAGAGAGAGGACGTTTATGACCACTCAAATCTCTTTAATTTCCCTCATTCATCTCGCCTTGTCCCCCTTTTTTTTTATTTATTCAATTTATTTATCATTATTTTTTTTTTGTATGATCGCATTCTAGCAATGGCGCGGGACAGGATGGGTGGCTGCCATCCATCTATCTACCATTCTACTGGCTGGCTGGGGGAGCCAAGGGATCTGTGTGGAGGAAGAAGGAAGGGAGAGGCCATTATCTCTTCTTCTACCCTCCGCTTGTCTCTCTCTCTCTTTCTCTCTCGGGGTTGGTCTGCAGGGGAAAGGAATGGGCATTTTCTCTCGCTCGTATTATAATTTTCCTCCCATTCAGCAATGCATTCCTTAAAATAGTGTTCTAATTATTATTTCAGTTGATTTCCTTCCGATAATGATTATGATAACCTGTTCCGTTATCGTCCCCCGCCCCCCCTTCTCTCTCTCTCTCTCTCTCTGACACACACACACACAGTGGCGACTTGTGATAAATAAAATGGAGGGACTGCAAGCTTTACACAACGGTAGGATACACAAATTTGACCTACCTCAGGTATGAGTTGTAGTTAATGTTCACGGATTTCAGGGCATGGTAGTGGTGGTGGTGGTAGAAGGGATGGTGGGGGTGGTAGTGTTGGTAGTAGAGGGGATGGCTGATGTGGTGATGGTAGAATTACAGTATTACTTGAAAATAAAGTCAGTACCGCTTGATTTCAGTCTTTTCATTTAGTGTCAGCTGGGATAAGTTGATGTTTTGCAAATACTTCACTGGATTTTCCATCGTCATAAGGTAATTAAAGAAAGCGCGATTTAACCACACCGTCTACATGCACTGTAAACACGGGAGGACTGAGCAGCTGATCTAGCTGCCCTCGACTGCAGCCCATTGTGTTCACCAGTGGCGCGGCGGTGGAGCAGACATAAATCGTACAGCAAATATGAAAGTAACTTAAATTATGGTCTGGTTTTAATGAAAGTTCACTTGGTATCATATTGAAAATAATTAAATAACATATACCATATTTTTGGCTTATAAGACGCTGCATCTTGGAAGACGCACCCTGATTTTGGAAAGAAATTTTGAAGAAAAAAACAACAGACCACCAAAACTGTTGTCTGATAAACAGTCATTTTCACACAAGAACACACTCACTATTCATTATCTTCATTCACCACTGCTCATCAGCCATTTTTATTTTCTAGTTTGTATGCGATAGTATAAGTACAGTAAAACCCTTATAACTCGGCACGATAGGGGCTCTGGCCCTTGCCGAGTTATTCAATGTGCCGAGTTATTCAATGTCCTCCTCTGATATGGGTTACTGTAAAAGCATAAAAACTACACTAAATGAACGGGTAGAATGTGCTGGATTTGATATCAAACTCAGCACAAATAGCACGCATGGACGCACCTGCATCCATCCTTGCCAGCACTTTCACCTTTTCCTGCAGGCTCAGGCTCTTCAATTTCATTCCCTTCCTGCTGGAGACACCCTTGCGTGATGGAGCTGACATCTTGATATACAGTACTGTATGATGTAATCCCAAAACACGTAAAATAGGTGGCAAATTAAGCAAAGATCAGGAACCAGTGCGTAGGCTGAGCCGTGTTTTTGTCGTCCAAGCACCGTCTTGGATTACGAAACCCAATCCAATAACACTTGCTGAAATTTGTGTTATACTACTTTGTGATATTGTTTGCAATGTTTTGCATTGATTATTATTTCGGCTCCTACCAAGCTTGTTGTGTTTTTGAAGCAGAAACCAATCCTTTTTCAATTTCGACAAAAAACGGAATTCGTATCCAAGACGGTGCTTTGACAACATAAACACGGCTCAGCAGCTGACAGCCTACACGCTGGTTCCCGACCTTTGCTTTACTTTGCCACCTATTTTACGTGTTTTGGGATTACATCATACAGTACTGTATTTCAAGATGTCAGCTCCATCACGCAAGGGTGTCTCCAGCAGGAAGGGAATGAAATTGAAGAGCCTGAGCTTGCAGGAAAAGATCAAAAGGACAAAAATACGACTTTATGCGACTGACGATATGCAGAGTGTAAGCGAAGAGATGCAGTTATAACATCAATATGCCGAGATACATTATTTTTTGCCAACTTTCTGTTTACATGTTCACAGAAAAGGTTGTGAGGGCATGATATGCCGAGTGAAAACCATGAGATGCAGTTTAGGTGAGGCGGTAGCAGAGTGGTTAGCGTCACCGAGTGGCGTTCTCGAAGACCCGAGTTCGATCCCGAGTGAGACCCATAAATCCACTTGAAATCTTTTTAATATTTACACCGTCGAGTGGCCTAAGAACACCCACATGCCCTGTCCATTAACTCTACCTTCGACTGTGAGTGCATGGGAGGACACGGGGCGGCATGAGCCTCTAATCACTAATCACTATAACAATCCTGCCTGCGCCACCACGGGCGAGGGCCAACCATCACAGCCCTCGAGTGAGCCTCCAGGGCCTATCATTCCACCCCTGCAGCTCACTGCCTACATGTGCTATGGGCATAGGTGTGTGTGTGTGTGTGTGTGTGTGGGTGTGGGTGTGGGTGTGGGTGGGTGTGTGTGTGTGTGTGTGTGTGTGTGTGTGTGTGTAAAAAAAAAAAAAAAAAAAAACATTAGTCTTTGCCATGCCGAGTTATATCAAATTCCGAGTTATACAGTGCCGAGTTATAAGGGTTTTACTGTAAATAGTCATGTTGGCTGGCTGAACATGTGCACGCAGGTCGGACAGAGGGAGTGAAAATAAAGCCGACAGGGCGGTGCACAGCTGCGTGCCTGCCTGGCGTGCCGATCAGCTGAGTCTGGCTTTGTGGTCCTGAGTGTAAACACCACCTCTCACGCCCTCCCGTGCCTCACTACGTTGCCTGCCTCCTTTGCCTCACCACGTATTGTTTGAATTTTCCTGCATGCCTGTAGTATTTGTGGTGGCTGCATGTACATCAGTATACAAACTTTCATCTCATGCAGGGGTTCCCAAACTCTTCAGCTCATCGACCCCATAATAAAGTTTCAAATTTTTCATCGACCCCCACACATTTAAATGAAAATAGTATATGTTATGAAAAAAAAAAGCGTAATACATACATGTTATGATTAAATAAATATGGGGAATTATAGTAGTACTTATAGGTAGTAGTAGTAGTAGTAGCGTGCTGATAATGTACTGGACTACTGGCTGTCCACTCATCAACGAGAGGGGGGAATACGCTCGCTCGCTTAGTACGGGAAGCGGACAGGAATATTTCACGTACGGTACGATCTTGGGACAGAGGAGGGGAGAGAGAGGGGTGTGTGTGTGGAGGGTGCGAGGGGCGGGGTACAGATCCGACGTGACGTCACAGACTAGCACCGAGCGAAGTCAAAGCCATCTCTGTCAGGGTGACGCAGAGGCGGCTTTGGTACCACTCGCATAACGGTTGTTGGCAGCTGTTGCGTGCTGAAACTTTCCTCACCTAGCCATCCATCGACCCCCTAGCCATTTATTGACCCCCTTTCGACCCCCTGGCAATTCATCGACCCCTGGGGGTCGATATAGACCACTTTGGGAACCCCTGATCTAATGTAACAAACAAAGTTCATTATACACGGAATGGCTGTTGGCGCCAATCTGCCGGGGCGGAATGACTCCCGCCAGTACCGCAATAAACATCACAGCGTGAAGACAGATTAGTTGATTTAAATGTCTTATGGTATTTGAAATACTTGTAATAGATAGGTACTGAGGTTACATCATATAAGAGGCTGAATTGAATAGCTACCTAAGCTAACCTCCTACAACATTTGTCTTGGAAGACGCATGAGTATTTTTAGGGTATTTTTTAGGGGAAAAAATGTGTCTTGTAAGCCGTAAAATACGATAATGACTTTTATTATGATATATTTGTTAGTAGTGTAGCAATTTTGCTGTGTCTCCAAAGGAATCATACACCTGGCAGTGAGTGTCTGGGGGTGCTGCAGCTCTGCAGCCTTAGCCACGAACAGCTACTGCACACACACACACACACACACTCTCTCTTCTGTCTCTCAACAGGATGGAGGACAAAAGTTAAGGATTAGAAACGAATTATGCAGAAGGAAAGGTGTCAGTAAAACAAACCTAACCTCTCTGTATTTTCTTTCCTCGTCCTCCCCTTTTTTTCCCTACTGTGGTAAAATGACCCCCCCCCCCCCCCTGCCCTTGCTTCCTCCCTCCTTCTCTCCGCACTCAAATTTATATTATAGTCAATTGTTGGATCTCTGTCCTATATATTTGTTTGATATTTCTTCTCCATTAACTCCTCTCTTTCTCTCTCTCTTCCGAGTATCAGAGATGCACAGATGTGTGTGTGTGTGTGTTCCCCTTCTACTATCTAGTGACCTTTGATAAGGCATTTAAAAGCAGTTGACACGCCAGGAAGTTTGGGGCGAGGGTTCCTGCGCCGGGCCTTGTGAGGGGCTGGACATATTTATAGATTTATTTATTTGTTGCTTCTCAAAGGAGTTGACCGTCCTGTGTGGCCTATGCAATTATCTACAAAGTCTCTTCATTTAGAAGAGGCGTAGATGTCCTGGGAGGATATGGGATAATTCACTCACTGAACATCAGATAGCTCGATAATGTAAGTTAAACCTTCCAAAGTATAGGAGAGTGTAATTGTGTATTTTTCAGGATAATAAAAATTTAGTTTTCTAATTTCCTTTTTATTTTCCTTATTTCTACAATGAAAGAGCTGGTGTGTGTGAGAGGAAGGGGAAAACAGAGAAAGAGAGGATTAGAACATGCAAGGGCAGGAATACATGGAGATTCTTCTGCCATGACAGCCATAACTGAAAGATACAATATTGTATCTCTTGTATTGTATCAATTGTACCAACAATCACATATGCTCGTGAGACTTGGGTGTGGAATGAAAGACAGCGGTCAAGGATCCAAGCAGCTGAGATGAGATACTTGAGAAGTGCCTGTGGTGAGAAGAATGGATGGTGAAAGTAATGCAAGTGTGTGTAAAACAAGTTTGGAATGTCAAGTAAGGTTGAGGGGATCCAGTGTGGAGTGTTTGAAGGGGTGAAGAGCAGCACACTGAGGTGGTCTGGTGAAGGGGTGAAGCGCAGCACAGTGAGGTGGTCTGGTGTAGGGGTGAAGAGCAGCACACTGAGGTGGTCTGGTGAAGGGGTGAAGTGCAGCACACTGAGGTGGTCTGGTGTAGGGGTGAAGAGCAGCACAGTGAGGTGGTCTGGTGTAGGGGTGAAGAGCAGCACACTGAGGTGGTCTGGTGAAGGGGTGAAGTGCAGCACACTGAGGTGGTCTGGTGAAGGGGTGAAGCGCAGCACACTGAGGTGGTCTGGTGAAGGGGTGAAGCGCAGCACACTGAGGTGGTCTGGTGAAGGGGTGAAGCGCAGCACACTGAGGTGGTTGGTGAAGGGGTGAAGCCAGCAACTGAGGTGGTCTGGTGAAGGGGTGAAGAGCAGCACACTGAGGTGGTCTGGTGAAGGGGTGAAGAGCAGCACACTGAGGTGGTCTGGTGAAGGGGTGAAGCGCAGCACACTGAGGTGGTCTGGTGAAGGGGTGAAGAGCAGCACAGTGAGGTGGTCTGGTGAAGGGGTGAAGCGCAGCACACTGAGGTGGTCTGGTGAAGGGGTGAAGCGAGCACACTGAGGTGGTCTGGTGAAGGGGTGAAGCGCAGCACACTGAGGTGGTCTGGTGAAGGGGTGAAGCGTAGCACACTGAGGTGGTCTGGTGAAGGGGTGAAGCGCAGCACACTGAGGTGGTCTGGTGAAGGGGTGAAGCGCAGCACACTGAGGTGGTCTGGTGAAGGGGTGAAGCGCAGCACACTGAGGTGGTCTGGTGAAGGGGTGAAGCGCAGCACACTGAGGTGGTCTGGTGAAGGGGTGAAGCGCAGCACACTGAGGTGGTCTGGTGAAGGGGTGAAGCGCAGCACACTGAGGTGGTCTGGTGAAGGGGTGAAGCGCAGCATACTGAGGTGGTCTGGTGAAGGGTGAAGCGAGCACAGTGAGGTGGTCTGGTGAAGGGGTGAAGCGCAGCACACTGAGGTGGTCTGGTGAAGGGGTGAAGCGCAGCACACTGAGGTGGTCTGGTGAAGGGGTGAAGCGCAGCACACTGAGGTGGTCTGGTGAAGGGGTGAAGTGCAGCACACTGAGGTGGTCTGGTGAAGGGGTGAAGTGCAGCACACTGAGGTGGTCTGGTGAAGGGGTGAAGTGCAGCACACTGAGATGGTCGTGAAGGTGAAGGAGCACGTGAGGGTCTGGAGGGTGAAGCGCAGCACACTGAGGTGGTCTGGTGAAGGGGTGAAGCGCAGCACACTGAGGTGGTCTGGTGAAGGGGTGAAGTGCAGCACACTGAGGTGGTCTGGTGAAGGGGTGAAGTGCAGCACACTGAGGTGGTCTGGTGAAGGGGTGAAGTGCAGCACATGAGGTGGTCTGGTGAAGGGGTGAAGTGCAGCACAGTGAGGTGGTCTGGTGAAGGGGTGAAGGCAGCACACTGAGGTGGTCTGGTGAAGGGGTGAAGGCAGCACACTGAGGTGGTCTGGTGAAGGGGTGAAGTGCAGCACACTGAGGTGGTCTGGTGAAGGGGTGAAGCGCAGCACACTGAGGTGGTCTGGTGAAGGGGTGAAGCCAGCACACTGAGGTGGTCTGGTGAAGGGGTGAAGGCAGCACACTGAGGTGGTCTGGTGAAGGGGTGAAGAGCAGCACACGTGAGGTGGTCTGGTGAAGGGGTGAAGCGCAGCACACTGAGGTGGTCTGGTGAAGGGGTGAAGCGTAGCACATGAGGTGGTCTGGTGAAGGGGTGAAGCGCAGCACAGTGAGGTGGTCTGGTGAAGGGGTGAAGGCAGCACAGCCGTGAGGTGGTCTGGTGAAGGGGTGAAGCGTAGCACACTGAGGTGGTCTGGTGAAGGGGTGAAGCACAGCACACTGAGGTGGTCTGGTGAAGGGGTGAAGAGCAGCACACTGAGGTGGTCTGGTGAAGGGGTGAAGTGCAGCACACTGAGGTGGTCTGGTGAAGGGGTGAAGCGCAGCACACTGAGGTGGTCTGGTGAAGGGGTGAAGCGCAGCACACTGAGGTGGTCTGGTGAAGGGGTGAAGAGCAGCACAGTGAGGTGGTCTGGTGAAGGGGTGAAGCGCAGCACACTGAGGTGGTCTGGTGAAGGGGTGAAGAGCAGCACACTGAGGTGGTCTGGTGAAGGGGTGAAGCGCAGCACACTGAGGTGGTCTGGTGAAGGGGTGAAGAGCAGCACACTGAGGTGGTCTGGTGAAGGGGTGAAGAGCAGCACAGTGAGGTGGTCTGGTGAAGGGGTGAAGCGCAGCACACTGAGGTGGTCTGGTGAAGGGGTGAAGTGCAGCACACTGAGGTGGTCTGGTGAAGGGGTGAAGAGCAGCACACTGAGGTGGTCTGGTGAAGGGGTGAAGCGCAGCACACTGAGGTGGTCTGGTGAAGGGGTGAAGCGCAGCACACTGAGGTGGTCTGGTGAAGGGGTGAAGAGCAGCACAGTGAGGTGGTCTGGTGAAGGGGTGAAGCGCAGCACACTGAGGTGGTCTGGTGAAGGGGTGAAGCGCAGCACACTGAGGTGGTCTGGTGAAGGGGTGAAGAGCAGCACACTGAGGTGGTCTGGTGAAGGGGTGAAGAGCAGCACACTGAGGTGGTCTGGTGAAGGGGTGAAGCGCAGCACACTGAGGTGGTCTGGTGAAGGGGTGAAGCGCAGCACACTGAGGTGGTCTGGTGAAGGGGTGAAGCGCAGCACAGTGAGGTGGTCTGGTGAAGGGGTGAAGCGCAGCACACTGAGGTGGTCTGGTGAAGGGGTGAAGCGCAGCACAGTGAGGTGGTCTGGTGAAGGGGTGAAGCGCAGCACACTGAGGTGGTCTGGTGAAGGGGTGAAGCGCAGCACACTGAGGTGGTCTGGTCATAGGGAAAGGATGGCAGAAAGTGAAATGACTAAAAGACTACCGTATTTTACGGCTTATAAGACACACTTTTTTCCCTAAAAAATACCCTGAACATTCTCATGCGTCTTCCACGAGGAATGTTGTAGGAGGTTCGCTTAGACAGCTATTCAATTCAGCCTCTTATATGATGTAACCTCAGTACTTATCTGTTACAAGTATTTCAAATACAATAAGTCTCTCTGTGATGTTTACTGCGGTACTGGCGGGAGCCTTTCCGCCCCGGCAGATTGGCACCAACAGCCATTCCGTGTATAAGGAACTTTGTTTGTTACATTAGATGAAAGTTTGTATACTGATGTACATGCAGCCATCACAAATACTACACGCATGCAGGAAAATTCAAACAATACGTGTTGAGGCAAAGGAGGCAGGCAACGTAGTGAGGCACGGGAGGGCGTGAGAGGTGGTGTTTACACTCAGGACCACAAAGCCAGACTCAGCTGATCGGCACACCAGGCAGGCAGCTGTGCACCGCCCTGTCGGCTTTGTTTTCACTCCCTCTGTCCGACCTGCGTGCACATGTTCAGCCAGCCAACATGACTATTTACTTATACTATCGCATACAAGCTAGAAATGAAAAATGGCTGATGAGCAGTGGTGAATGAAGATAATGAATAGTGAGTGTGTTCTTGTGTGAAAATGACTGTTTATCAGACAACAGTTTTGGTAGTCTGTTTTTTTTCTTTTCTTAGAAATTTCTTTCCAAAATCAGGGTGCGTCTTCCAAGATGCAGCGTCTTATAAGCCGAAAATATGGTATGTATCGGTGTGGTAGCTGCAGTGGGCACTAGATGATCCCCAGTGAGATGGCAGGACAGTGCTAGAGTGTGTGAGAGAAGAATGAGAGGGTTAGAGCATACAAGGAGAGAATGTAATCAATCAATCATTGGGGGCATACGCCGGGGGGCGCGTCGCCTCACCCACCCTACGACGCCACTCCCGGGGGTCACCTCGCGCGAGTCCCCATGCAGGCTCTCTTCCCATACCAAGCAGCTCTTGACAAGAAACATCAACTTGCCCCAGCCACGAGCCTTGTGGGCGGCCCCTTGGCCTCCTCCATGCCGGATTGTCTCTTACAGATACAATCCGATGGGAAGGATCGGTTTCAGGGTAGCGTGCCACATGCCCATATAGCCGAAGTTGGCGCTGACGGACTATGCAGGTAATAGGCCTCGATTCAGTCTCACGGTGCAATTGCTGATTTGACACGTAATCATCCCAGCGATACCCCATGATTCTGCGAAGACACTTCTTACCAAAGGCATTGATTCGTCTCTTCAAGTTGCTATTTAGTGTCCATGTCTCACAACCATAGGTGCTTCAGCAGATGACTGCAGATCCGTGTCAGCAATAGATGGGCAAGTACCTTGCCTGGCACGCTGAGCAGTGTAATACCACGGTAATTGTTGCAGTCCTGACGGTCCCCTTTCCCTTTCCAGATAGGGACGACCAGCCCCCTTTTCCAGTCAGGAGGAATGGTACCTGATTGCCACACGGCAGTCAGGACAGCATGCAACCTGCGGATCATGGCCTCACCCCCAGCTTTGAGGAGCTCCTCACTGATATTACAAACACCAGCTGCCTTTTCACCCCTCAACTTAGCTACAGTCTCTCTGACTTCGTCAAGAGAGGGTGCGGTTTCTTCAACTGGAGGATCGGCATCCACTGCCCGTAACCCAGTGGTGTGAACCTGCTCAATTGGAGGGTCCACCGTGAACAACTGCCCAAAGTACTCAGCCTAACGAGAATGAGAAGGACAGGAACAAATAGAGGCTTCCGTGGCGGCCATCCCCTTAGGGAGTTCTTAGAAACGGGCATCATAAATAGATAGATAGATCTTCTGCCAAGGTCATCCCTGGAGGAAGTTCTTAGGAACAGGTGGCAAATATAGAAGGGAGACTGCAAGTTGTATATATTAAAAATAATAAACATCAGAAACAACCAAAAACATATCTTCCTGTTTAGTCTTTTTGTGTGTGTCTGCAGATGAATTATGCTTTGTAGTAATCTGTGTGTAGTGTCATTTTATTGTCTTAGTGTCTTACGTCATGTGATTACGTTCTCTTATGAAATTTCATAAATTGAATTACGTTCCGTAGCAGTCTGCAGCTGTAGCCCTGTACTCTGATATTGCAGAGCCCTGCCAGATTCTCCCTCTCCTTCCGTCCTTCTCCGCTTTGTCCCCCATGTCATTGAGGGGTGGGGTGGTATCCTAGCACCTGGTGATGACACTGGGGAAGGTGGTTGTGATGATGGAGATATGTATTGTAAAAGTGGGGATGGTGTGCGTGTTAATGGGAATGACAGTGTGGATGGAGGAATTGCATGAATGAATGGAGATGATAAAGGGGAAGGTGATGACGAGTGTGTTGGTGGGCGGCAGGTAGACGACTGCACTGAATCACTGTGACTCCTCGATTATGCTCCTGATGATGTGATACAGCGCAACTGAAAATTTGAAAATGATACACAGTTTTAACTAACCAAATACATTCAAAATTGCAAACAATGAGCAAATGAAGTTGAAATCTTGAGTAACCAAATAGGTTTGTTGCAAAAGAATCAAGCGTGTAAGTTATGACGTGAGAAGTTACATCAGCTTTGCAGTATCCTAAACATTACTTAGGATTCTGTTTAGATGAAAGAAGTAAACAAATAAAGTGTTTATGTTATGACTTGAAAGTTCACATTACAGAAATATTGCAGTTGATCCTTAATTACTTGAGGTTATTCCTGTACCATTAGATTGTCAAGAGTACAATGACTTATAAGGTCTTACTTCTGTCCTACTTGCATTACTTCCGCTCCTTATCATTATCGGTTTTCAGTCACAACCTAATTACCCGGGCACTGTCCCTAATTAGTCAGGGGTTACTTCCTGTACCATTAGTAATTAGTCAGGGGTTACTTCCTGTACCATTAGTAATTAGTCAGGGGTTACTTCCTGTACCCTTAGTAATTAGTCAGGGGTTACTTCCTGTACCATTAGTAATTAGTCAGGGGTTACTTCCTGTACCATTAGTAATTAGTCAGGGGTTACTTCCTGTACCATTAGTAATTAGTCAGGGGATACTTCCTGTACCCTTAGTAATTAGTCAGGGGTTACTTCCTGTACCCTTAGTAATTAGTCAGGGGTTACTTCCTGTACCATTAGTAATTAGTCAGGGGTTACTTCCTGTACCATTAGTAATTAGTCAGGGGTTACTTCCTGTACCATTAGTAATTAGTCAGGGGTTACTTCCTGTACCATTAGTAATTAGTCAGGGGTTACTTCCTGTACCATTAGTAATTAGTCAGGGGTTACTTCCTGTACCATTAGTAATTAGTCAGGGGTTACTTCCTGTACCATTAGTAATTAGTCAGGGGTTACTTCCTGTACCATTAGTAATTAGTCAGGGTTACTTCCTGTACCATTAGTAATTAGTCAGGGGTTACTTCCTGTACCATTAGTAATTAGTCAGGGTTACTTCCTGTACCATTAGTAATTAGTCAGGGGTTACTTCCTGTACCATTAGTAATTAGTCAGGGGTTACTTCCTGTACCATTAGTAATTAGTCAGGGTTACTTCCTGTACCATTAGTAATTAGTCAGGGGTTACTTCCTGTACCATTAGTAATTAGTCAGGGGTTACTTCCTGTACCATTAGTAATTAGTCAGGGGTTACTTCCTGTACCATTAGTAATTAGTCAGGGGTTACTTCCTGTACCATTAGTAATTAGTCAGGGGTTACTTCCTGCTACCATTAGTAATTAGTCAGGGGTTACTTCCTGTACCATTAGTAATTAGTCAGGGGTTACTTCCTGTACCATTAGTAATTAGTCAGGGGTTACTTCCTGTACCATTAGTAATTAGTCAGGGGTTACTTCCTGTACCATTAGTAATTAGTCAGGGGTTACTTCCTGTACCATTAGTAATTAGTCAGGGGATACTTCCTGTACCATTAGTAATTAGTCAGGGGTTACTTCCTGTACCATTAGTAATTAGTCAGGGGTTACTTCCTGTACCATTAGTAATTAGTCAGGGGTTACTTCCTGTACCATTAGTAATTAGTCAGGGGTTACTTCTTGCACCATTAGTAATTAGTCAGGGGTTACTTCCTGTACCATTAGTAATTAGTCAGGGGTTACTTCCTGTACCATTAGTAATTAGTCAGGGGTTACTTCCTGTACCATTAGTAATTAGTCAGGGGTTACTTCCTGTACCATTAGTAATTAGTCAGGGGTTACTTCCTGTACCATTAGTAATTAGTCAGGGGTTACTTCCTGTACCATTAGTAATTAGTCAGGGGTTACTTCCTGTACCCTTAGTAATTAGTCAGGGGTTACTTCCTGTACCATTAGCAGCCAACTGGTTCAGTGTAGGAACTTCATGATATCATCTTCACCCGTTCTCTCCCTCTCTCTCCATGTCATCCATAACCTCAAAATAAGGCCACTGCCCTTCACTCCCTCGTCCATACAGCTTGGCGTTGTTCTTGATGATCTTGTACCTGAGAAAAGTACAGTATTGACATTTTCACTACTACCTAAGGGAGGTAAGGCTTGTGAGGTAATTACAATATTTATACTTATACTTGCTTCTGTTTCATGACTACATGCCTGACGCCACTACCATAATAATATACAACATCCATTGTGAATACAATAACTATGTATATAGTAAGGGATACAGTTTTGCAGCCAATGGTGTAAAGACTGTACTATTAGTCATACAATAACACACCTTTGTTTCAAAGCGCGCATCTTTGTGTCACACACGTCCCCACTGACGGTGTAACCCCCACTGTCCATTACTGCTGCAATCTCATGCCACACAGTTTTTTTCTTAGAACTTTTAGAAAAGTCATCTTTCTTCTCCTTGTAGATGCTGATCAAAAGAAGCACTGCTTCGTGTGGCCACACTCCTGTAAGGCAAACAAAACCATCAAATGCATGAGCTATTAAGGGAGCAGCTTAATACATGTAAATATATTTCCTAATATAAATGGTAAAAAAGAAAAACACTCATGGTAAATGTTTTGCTCTAGAGTCCCTCACCTACAACTAACTCAAAGTAAATTGCTATCAAACCAAACTCATGTGCTGAAATTTAAAGTTGTGGGAATTTGTGTCACATACATATTTCATCTGAGTTTCTTACCTAACATCAAACCCATATATCCCTGCCCGACTCCATACCCTAGCTAATTAACTAACTAGGATACTTATCGGTGGATAGTGGGTTGAAAACGGCTGTAGGTCTTGTATTAATACTGCAATGATCTTGTGATCCGATGTGGTCGCCGGGATCGAGGCCGCCCGTGAATGACAAGAGCGGAGGTGGAGGCGTAATCGTGGGCGTCAAGTGGCCATCACACCAAGTTACTGATGCACGGCTGTCATCCGTGTGTTGTATTTTAACACAGTCCTATGATTTAACACTATATATGTACAAAATTAACGTATGTACAAAATCTCTTCATATTAATAAGAGATGTTAACTCGGTGAGGGCTGGTAGTGAACTTGTAGACAAGCACGTCTATTAGATTGATGTTATCCTCACGGAGGGTCTAGGTGTACTGTTCTCTCCCTGTGGGCGACCAGCGGCCAAAACCAATCCTACCTACACGTGTCAATCGTTGGTGGTGGCGGCGAGGCGCACCCCTACCAATCCCTGCCACGAATACACGCAGGATAGGTTACAAATATTATGACGGCGACCAATAGCCAGTCGCTCCAAATTAAGGTGCTAATTATTTAAGTGCAATGTTTATTAACCACTGGGAATATTAATTTATCCTATCCCAGTACTAATCATTTACTTACTTAAATTACCTTAATATTACCCATTACCATTATAATTATATATACATTCCTACTCACACTCCCCCTATAACGAGTGGAAAATACCTCACTCACAAGGGGGGGGGACAAAACCACCACTGATGAGAGGGTGGTTTATGGATAATTTCCACACAAGTTCAAGATGAACACAAACCAAGGTTATCATCACAGCTATAGCTATTAAGGAAGCACCGGATGTTCACATGGAATGTTACAGATAGTCAGAGAGAATACTATTACATTTACAAACTTACGCCCATCTCACTCTGGTGGACAATATTATTTTTTTTCAGGAAAGTTTTGTTGTTGTATGTTGTATATTGAAAAAAAAATTAAAACATAACCAAACCAAATGCAGCCCCGCACAGCCTCCTGCGCCTAAACAATGAAAGCAGGTTAAAGAAAAACATCAAAACTAATAATAAAAAAAAAGTTCCCTCCTCCCAAGCTATCAAAAGAACTTAAAGTACGGTAATCGTCCAGACCCATTTTTTCTTTGCATAATTATGTTGAATGTTCATTAAAAATACCTAATCCACAAAAAAGAATTAATTTCCACGGCTTATTTTCCTACAAACATGACTTTTGTAAAAAGTGCGGGAAAAACAACAGCCCCATTCCAGCCGTGGCGGGAAACTTGCTGGTGACGCCAGTGAGGGCAACAATCTGCTTCACACCGCCCGCCTCTCCCCCGGCGCACACACGTCTCCACACATATTTTATGTTCAGGCCCCAAGTTATTCAACAGCTTACCACTAAATATTAAAGCTTCAGTTAAAACTAACAACTATTTAGCATTCAAAAGGGAAATAAGAAATTTCATACTTCACAATTCTTAGCAGGGATATTTCGACAAGTATGTATAACCATTGCAAAACTAACTACTTTATTTTACTTATTTATTTTTTATTATTTTATTTATTATTATTATTGCATTTGCATAAGTTATGTAATAACACATAATTCACATACTATTTTTTTTTTTACTACTATTCATGACATAGTGCTGTCAAGGATAATTTTGCTATAGGCTAGGGTTTAGGCATGTCTGAATGCACCTATATTAAATATCTGCCTGTCAGGGAGCTTCGGCTCGACAGACACTTGCTATTATGCTATTATTAAAATTCTGTGCTTCTGTATATTTATATAGCAATAAATATTTACTTACTTACTTACTTACATATATCGTGGCCGTATAGGTCGGGAACGGGTGATAAGCTCTCTGGAAAGGCACAGCTTTCTTGCTGCACCCATACAGGATGCAAGGATATGCCATATTGCAAAAAAAAAATATCAGAAACACCCAAAATTCTTCAAGTATTATATTTATTTCTGAGTTTACGTGTATTTGTATTACTGCCTTGGCTGGGAGGCCTCCTCAAGTGACTGCCGGGCTGGGAGGCCTCCTCAAGTGACTGCCGGGCTGGGAGGCCTCCTCAAGTGACTGCCGGGCTGGGAGGCCTCCTCAAGTGACTGCCGGGCTGGGAGGCCTCCTCAAGTGACTGCCGGGCTGGGAGGCCTCCTCAAGTGACTGCCGGGCTGGGAGGCCTCCTCAAGTGACTGCCGGGCTGGGAGGCCTCCTCAAGTGACTGCCGGGCTGGGAGGCCTCTCAAGTGACTGCCGGGCTGGGAGGCCTCCTCAAGTGACTGCCGGGCTGGGAGGCCTCCTCAAGTGACTGCCGGGCTGGGAGGCCTCCTCAAGTGACTGCCGGGCTGGGAGGCCTCCTCAAGTGACTGCCGGGCTGGGAGGCCTCCTCAAGTGCTGCCGGGCTGGGAGGCCTCCTCAAGTGACTGCCGGGCTGGGAGGCCTCCTCAAGTGACTGCCGGGCTGGGAGGCCTCCTCAAGTGACTGCCGGGCTGGGAGGCCTCCTCAAGTGACTGCCGGGCTGGGAGGCCTCCTCAAGTGACTGCCGGGCTGGGAGGCCTCCTCAAGTGACTGCCGGGCTGGGAGGCCTCCTCAAGTGACTGCCGGGCTGGGAGGCCTCCTCAAGTGCCTGCCGGGCTGGGAGGCCTCCTCAAGTGACTGCCGGGCTGGGAGGCCTCCTCAAGTGACTGCCGGGCTGGGAGGCCTCCTCAAGTGCCTGCCGGGCTGGGAGGCCTCCTCAAGTGCTGCCGGGCTGGGAGGCCTCCTCAAGTGACTGCCGGGCTGGGAGGCCTCCTCAAGTGACTGCCGGGCTGGGAGGCCTCCTCAAGTGCTGCCGGGCTGGGAGGCCTCCTCAAGTGCCTGCCGGGCTGGGAGGCCTCCTCAAGTGACTGCCGGGCTGGGAGGCCTCCTCAAGTGACTGCCGGGCTGGGAGGCCTCCTCAAGTGACTGCCGGCCCGGGAGGCCTCCTCAAGTGACTGCCGGGCTGGGAGGCCTCCTCAAGTGACTGCCGGCTGGGAGGCCTCCTCAAGTGACTGCCGGGCTGGGAGGCCTCCTCAAGTGACTGCCGTGGCTGGGAGGCCTCCTCAAGTGACTGCCGGCTGGGAGGCCTCCTCAAGTGACTGCCGGGCTGGGAGGCCTCCTCAAGTGACTGCCGGCCTGGGAGGCCTCCTCAAGTGACTGCCGGGCTGGGAGGCCTCCTCAAGTGACTGCCGGGCTGGGAGGCCTCCTCAAGTGACTGCCGGCCTGGGAGGCCTCCTCAAGTGACTGCCGGGCTGGGAGGCCTCCTCAAGTGACTGCCGGCCTGGGAGGCCTCCTCAAGTGACTGCCGGGCTGGGAGGCCTCCTCAAGTGACTGCCGGCTGGAGGCCTCCTCAAGTGACTGCCGGCTGGGAGGCCTCCTCAAGTGACTGCCGGCTGGGAGGCCTCCTCAAGTGGACTGCCGGCTGGGAGGCCTCCTCAAGTGACTGCCGGCTGGGAGGCCTCCTCAAGTGACTGCCGGCCTGGGAGGCCTCCTCAAGTGACGCACGGCCTGGTGAGTGCTCTCAAGTTGAGCGGGTCTTGGAAGGCTCTAGGAACTTCCAGTTTGGATGTGCTTAAGTGACTGCGGCTGGGAGGCTCCCAAAAGTGACCGCATGTGGAGGTCTCAAGTGACTCCGCATAAGGCAATATTGTGCTGGGAGCTTAAATCAGGACTGGAGGTAAATGGGCTGGACGATCTTACCCAACGTGACTGCCTGGACCCTACCTAACGGGGAAAGCTTTGCTGCCCCTAGGCCTCCCATGAATCGTGATCTCAAGTGATGGGCAGATTACGGAAGCCTACCCACAATGCAAGCGGTAGACCCCTCAATAACCTGGAGGTCCTCAATGTGGGGCGGGAGGCTCCTAAGTGAACCCTGAATTTGAGGTCCTCATTTCCGGAGGACTCCAAATGCGGCCGGGAAGGCTTCTCCATGACTGCTGAGAGGGCTTCAGTGACTCGGCATGGACCTCACCTCAGAATGATGCACCTTAGGAAGGACCACCCAAGTGACTGCTGGAGGTCCTAAGTGACTGCCGGCCTGGATCAAGTGACTGCGCGCCTGTGAGCTCAAAGACCGGAGGTCTCTGCTGTCGCTGGCGGTTCAAGTTGGGCTGGGAGGCTCTCAAGTGACTGCCGGCCTGGGAGGCCTCCTCAAGTGACTGCCGGCCTGGGAGGCCTCCTCAAGTGACGTCACCGAGCCCTGGTGCGTTGTCTGCAAGTCGTGAGGAGCGTTTTGGAAGCTCGAGGAATTTACAGATTTTGATGGTGAATTATTTAAAAACGGGTGACTGGATGCAAGAAGTGACAACATGTTGTTGATATACTCGATAATGGCAATATTTTGACTGCATTAAATCAGGAATGATGAAATGGTCTGGACGATTACTTTAACCCAACCTGACATAACCTGACCCTAACCTAACAGGGGAAAGCTTTGCCCCCTCGACCCCATTAATCTATCATAATATTTTTTTATGGAAAAGATATACGACAGCATCTACTACATGCAAAGGGTAACTTGTATATAACATAGATGTCCTTCATGGTGAGACGGGCGTTCGGTAATAACACTGAATTTTTCCATTTTCCGAGACTTCCAATGCCCGAGGAAAGAGACTTTTACCACTGACTGTTGAGAGGGCTGAGTCTGGATGACTGCCAAACCTTTCATGAATGGATTCAACTTAACAAGACACAACACTAACACTGGCTGTGTCTAAGTCTCCTGTTATTGAGAAACAAGACTGACGCGCAGAAACTTTCGATCTAGCTTAACAAAAGACCGAGCAATTGGTCTTCTTTGCTGCGGTCAATTTGTGACATGTTTTGTCTGTCAAGTTTTAGTCAGTATGAACCGGCCTTTAAAGGGCCTGCAACAGTATCATGTTATCATTGAAACCCAGGGGTGGATTCATGGTGTGCGGGGCCCTAGGCCTTGTGGGAGTGCGGGGCCCTGAATGAAATGTGGGGTAAAATTCTAGTCCTTTCCCGCCCTTATTAGTGTTTCCTTTTTCTCCAGACCTTCACAGACCCCTTCAGATACCTCTAAAACCTAATTATAAAGTGGGGGAGAGATGCCCCCTTCAACCCCCCTCCCCCCTACATTACCCCCGCCCGGGACCCCCCAAAATAAAATTTCTAATCTAACCTCACTACAACCTTACCAATAACCTCCTAACGAGATCTAAGGGTGAGAAAGAACTACAATTTTACCAGGTTAGGTTAGGTTAGTAATTTATTTTTTATTTTTTAATCTCTCCCCCACTTTATTATTACGTTTTAGAGGTATCTGAAGGGATTTGTGAAGGTCTGGAGAAAATAAAACCACTAATAAGGGCGGGAAAGGACTCTAGAATTTTACCAAGTGTGGTTCAGATTTCATATTAGTTTAATTGAAACTTTTTCCACCCATATTTTACATTATGTTGGTACTAATTTTTGGCATATTATGGTACATGCAATGCAACAGTGTTCCAGCAAATAAGAAAGGTCCAGCATTCAGATTTTCATTGAGAACGTATTTTTTCCTCTGTGGTGCGGGGCCCTTGAGAGAGCGGCCTAGGCCATGGCCTATTCGGTCCCCCCTTAAATCCCCCACTGTTGAAGCCTATTGAATACTTTACATCCCATGTGCAGTCTAACAAAACTAGTAATTTATTCAAATATAACTAATTAACACCATATTCCCAGCTTGAACTTACATAACAATACTTATGCCCCCTGCAGACTGACTTGACCAAACTACACCAAGATGACGGCTTACCTGGACACAATCACTTTCCATGTATCAAAATCAAAATGACAATAACCTAACAGGTAAAGATTCGTCTATAAGATACACCAACATAGGTTAGGGTGTCCCAAAATGCAAAAGTTTTGAAATGTTGCACGCTCGTGTGTTATTCCGGTTCTCTCATAGTAAAACAGTATTGCGTTGAAATTTTGGGCGAATTGAGTAATATTTAGGGTCCGACAAAGTGAACATTTAGGTAAACGTGACTCGAATTTCAGGATTTTTCTAAATTTCCACTTTTTTTCTCCCTCGGGATATCAACATGGCAACAAGAGCCGCTAGTAATCTTTGGCTGATCGACAAGGCTCCAATCGATGAAATCACCGGAGCCCGGCTACCATCGAAGGAGCAGGTTCTCCTCCGCTTTTTACCACCAAAACCGGGAGATGGGGAAGACGGCGAGCGAGAGCAGGAGGCGGGGTGGAGGAGGTTCCCCCCTTCTGGTCGCGCGCCGGGATTCGACAACTACAGTAATACATGCCGGCACGAAGCGTCAAAGCGGGTAAAGGCGTACAATGACCTCAAGAAGAACAAGAACAAAGACAGGCCGAAACATCGTATGGATGAGATTTTCAAAGGAAACCTCTAAGAAATCTTCGACCTTGCACACTCCTCCTCTCTCCAACGGGCAGACGTGAAGGACGAGGACAAGGAGTTCCTACGGAGTCAGAGAGAAGACAGAGGGGAATCATCCATGGCTGGAATTGACCTCGTGACAGCGAAGAAGGTGGAGAAGCAGGTCGAGCGCGGAACTCGACTCATGATCGACTCAATCATCGGCTCCGGGAACGTGAAGACAGCGACATTGCTAGGCTGACTGAAAGGATGGAAATCCCAAACCAAAGCAGTAGCAGCAGCAGCAGTCCTGTGTCGACGACGTCATCACCGGCTCGTGGATCCTGAAGCCAGAGGAAAAAACTCAAACAGTCGCCATCGATCTCCGTGAAGAATCTTAAACCTCATTTCAACTTGGGATCGAGAGAATTTGTCGGTGGGGCCCAAGCAACGTCAACGTTCGCAGCTACCGCTCAAGTTCTTGGAATGGACATTTGGAGTTGGCGGTCTCGAAGAGCACGGTCCATCGAGCACGAATTGCGGGGAGAGAGCAACCCGCCAGAAGATCGTAGAACTGCGGAACCAGGAGATACCTGAGAGGTTGGTCCGCTTTGGGACGGAAAAACTCCTCCTGTCCCTCTCTGGCGATACGGAGGACCGCATCGCCGTCCTCCTCACAGGGGAAGATGACGCCGAGTTCCTTCTTGGGGTCCCGGCAAGCCGGTTGACTGGCAGAAACGTGGCTGCAGTGGTCTTGAAGGAGGTGGACGAAGCAGGCGTCAGGGACAAGATTATCGCCTTCTGTTTCAACACCACGGCTTCGAACACGGGCATGGTGCAAGGTGCTTGCATTGGGTTTGAGCAAGAACTCGGACGAAGCTTGCTTTGGTTGGCCTGCCGCCATCATGTCCACGAGGTGATCCTCAAGGATGTCTTCGAAGCCAGCCTCGGCTCTTCCCCTCTGGTCCTGACATTGGAATCTTAAAACCCGACTCCCGTGACGAGGGTCTTTGTGGATTCCTCGCGGGAAGAGACAGTGGAAACATCGGAGGACCTCGTAGAGTTCTTCGCCCCAAGACACTGCAGCAAGCTGAAGGACGACGCATTGGCCTTCCTGAAGGAGACTCTGATGTCGAAAAAACCATCCCGGGGGAGGACTATGAAGAACTTCTCCGTCTCTCCTACCTGTTCCTCGGTGGTGAAGGTCCAGCCAAACCATTCCGCCGTCCTGGAGCTCTCCATCAAGCCCGGTGGATGGCCAAGGCCATTACTGCCCCAAGCTTCAGATGCTGAAATCCCAGCTGTCGCTGACTGGTCGAGAGAAGCCGGAGTGGAAACGAGTGGCCCTCTTCGTTGCTCTGGTGTACTGCAAGCAAAGGCATGAGGCACCGATCTCTGTGAAAGCTCCCTTGATCGACGTGCTTTTTTCTCGAGATCCTCAAGACATTACCCTGACCAAACCGTTTGCCCAAAGGGAGCAAAAACAAGCCCTGCGACGCCACCTGTGGTACGTTTCCGAGGAAAACCCCGGGACTGGCCTTCTTCGACTCAAGGATTGATGTGGAGGAGAAGAAGCAGATGGTCAAGGCATTGGACAAGCCCGCCTCGAAGAAGGAACTCAAGCGATTGGAGGGAAAAAAGAGGACGATGTCTTCCTCCCTTCGTCCTTGTCACTTCGAAGACACGGTCCTTCTTTCAGAAACTCGACGCGGACGAGGGCTTCTGGCCAAAGGACCCGGCATTGTGGGAGGAGGACGACCGATTCAAGGACGCTCGGAAAACGGCCACTTGGCCTCTGAGTGGTCAACGATGCCGCGGAGCAGGGCATCGCCCTGTTTCCCGCGCTACTGGGGTCCACGAAGTCGGCCGCACAGGAGAAGTATCTCCTCCAGTTAGTCCACCACCATCGGAAACTTGTGGGGGCGGGAAAAGAAGGAGGACCTTGAAAAGAAAGGGTTTCTGAATGGAAACAATGAAAACTGTCCTTTTGGTTTCCTTATAAGTTTCTTTCTAAAAATGTGAGATGTTTTTAGTTTTTTCTTGTTTTTGAAGGTTATTAGAAAAAATTTTTCAGTTGTCGCGACCCCCAAATATTCTCCGGGAAATTTCATCTAATTTCACAGGAACTCTTCTTATGCATGTGTGAACAGAAGTAAAACACGAGCAAGTGAAAAAAACATGTTTCATTTTTTCCCTCTATGATCTTGGGACACCCTAACATAGGTAATCCTCACAGCTATACTTTTCTGCCCCATGGCATCATATACACTTACCTCTTGCTGTACTCGCAGTGACAGGCACTTCTACTTTTAATTCAGGCTGCTGCTGCTGCTGCTGCGTGGTTTCAGGATCAGCTGTACAAGGAAATATATATTATAACCAAAATTATTATAGTATGTATAACCAAATAGAAATATTACTGTGATAGTAATTTCACTGCATGAACTACTTATCCTACAACTACGGTATTACTGCATTGCTCTTGATGACGTTGAATGTCTGTGCAAAGACTACTGTATACTGGACTTGCTTCTCAGTTTGGGCTATTTCCAGTGGAGGCCAATGCCACGATTCATGACATTTTTGAGCATCACTCCCATTTCCCTTCCTATGGTTTATCAGTATAAATGATATACTGTTATCTTTGTAAATGTTTGCTCTATAATATAATCAAGTAAAAAACAGTAAAACACTCTAAAGAAATGCCATTATGAGATTCTGAAGAAATATGCATGAACTTAAACTGAACTGAACTGAACAATGAACTTTCACTTAAACTCTTCGCCATTTAATATTTTGCGACAACTTTTAACATGGAGCATATCAATAGAAGCGGAATCTTATTAGCTTTCCATTGATATATTTTATTTTCTGATAAATGAATTAGGACCATGCATAAATTAGCGTTAACTAAATAAATAACATCATCAATCGGGAAAATTACCCGATTGATTATGTTATTTATTTGGTTAATTCATCAATCAATCAATCATTGGGGGCATACACCGGGGGGCGCATCACCTCGCCCACCCTATGACGCTACTCCCGTGGGTCACCACGCGTGAGTCCCGACAGGAAACATCAACTTGCCCCAGCCACGAGCCTTGTGGGCGCCCCCTTGGCCTCCTCCATGCCGGATTATCTCTTACAGATACAACCCGATGGGAAGGATCGGTTTCAGGGTAGCATGCCACATGCCCATATAGCCGAAGTTGGCGCTGACGGACTATGCAGGTAATAGGCCTCGATTCAGTCTCACGGTGAAATCGCTGATTTGACACGTAATCATCCCAGCGATACCCCATGATTCTGCGAAGACACTTATTACCAAAGGCATCGATTCGTCTCTTCAAGTCACTATTTAGTGTCCATGTCTCACAACCATAGAGTAAGACAGGGATCACAAGTGACTTGAAGATCCAGATCTTTGTCCTCCTGCACAGGTACCGACAACGCCAAATACTCCTGCTGAGTGAGTCCATAACACCGTGGGCTATGCCAATCCACCGTAAGACTTCTTGACGTGACCCGCCATCATTATGGACTGCGCTACCAAGGTATGTAAAACTGTCCAAGATCTCAATGTCCTCGCCGCACGCATTAACAGACTGTACTGCTTCATCTAGTAAGTCTCCAAACACCTGGACCTTGGTCTTAAGCCAGGAGACCTCAAGTCCCAAAAGCTTTACCTCCTCGTGCAGTGCCTCGAGAGCCATCACCAGGACCTCCAGTGACTCAGCAAAGATTACTGCATCATCGGCAAAAACAAGATCAGTGATCTTGGTGTTGCCGAGGGATGCTCCACGATCACTTTGATCTACAACTTTGCCCAATACCCAGTCCATACAAGTGTTGAAAAGTGATGGGGCAAGGACGCACCTTTGCCTCACTCCTGTATTCACAGGAAAGAAGCTGGATACACCTCCCCACACTTCACAGCACTCTCAGTCCCAGAGTACAGACCAGTCATCAAACCAATAGTCCTTGCAGGAATCCCGCGAAGTCACAGAAGATCCCAGAGTGACTCACGATGCACTGAGTCAAACGCCTTCTTGACATCAACATAGGCTGCAAGCATCCCCTGTCGAAACTCACGTCGGCGTTCCACCAGGACACGAAGCGCTAGCCTAACACTCTCCCATAAAACTGTTTGGGGTTACCTTCCATCCCGTCCAGTGTATGAACAGTGCATCTCATCTTAACCCATTCTGTCTCTCTCTCGATATCAAGACAAATGCAACCAGGAAGAATAAGGATAATATATACACTCGAGCTCAAGATCATTCTCGATTGTTGTGATCAGTTAAAGGCTCTCGGAAAAACAGCAAATTACCATAGATGAAACATAAGGAAGGAGGCTGAAGACTTGCCATGGAGTACAACAAGCTGCCCAGGAACCCAGACAGTGTTAGACAGGGCCTCAGCAGGGTTGTGGTCCTCGTAAGAGAGATTATAAGTTGTGTACGGAATATTTGTTCAACATGACGGAGACCCCAAAGACAGGTCAAGAGCTTAGACTAACCGTTAGACTTCTCAGGGTTTAATGATGAAGTTAAGAAGGGAACTGTGCACTCCAGAGTGGTCAGGGTGGAGGAGGAGGGAGACAGGACCAGACTAGACGTGAAGAGACTGATGGAAGAGTTTGAATGTATGAAGTGTAGACTTGAAGGTTTGAGAGAAGAAGCTGTGACCAAGTGGAAGGTCTGAAAGTACAACTAAATGAACTGAACAGAAAGGAAAAGCAGAATGTAAAGGAAAAATAAGAGTTAAAAAAAGAGATGGAGAAATTGAAATAAGAGAATAATGAACTTAAAGCAAAATGTGAGAATGGAGAAAAAATGGTGAAAGAACAAGTGGCCAGTGTGCTGCAGGGTGAAGTGACTAACTGCCAACAAGAACAAGTGGCCAGTGTGCTGCAGGGTGAAGTGACTAACTGCCAACAAGAACAAGTGGCCAGTGTGCTGCAGGGTGAAGTGACTAACTGCCAACAAGAACAAGTGGCCAAAGTGCTGCAGGGTGAAGTGACTATAACTGCCAACAAGAACAAGTGGCCAATGTGCTGCAGGGTGAAGTGACTAACTGCCAACAAGAACAAGTGGCCAATGTGCTGCAGGGTGAAGTGACTAACTGCCAACAAGAACAAGTGGCCAGTGTGCTGCAGGGTGAAGTGACTAACTGCCAACAAGAACAAGTGGCCAATGTGCTGCAGGGTGAAGTGACTAACTGCCAACAAGAACAAGTGGCCAATGTGCTGCAGGGTGAAGTGACTAACTGCCAACAAGAACAAGTGGCCAGTGTGCTGCAGGGTGAAGTGACTAACTGCCAACAAGAACAAGTGGCCAGTGTGCTGCAGGGTGAAGTGACTAACTGCCAACAAGAACAAGTGGCCAGTGTACTGCAGGGTGAAGTGACTAACTGCCAACAAGAACAAGTGGCCAGTGTGCTGCAGGGTGAAGTGACTAACTGCCAACAAGAACAAGTGGCCAGTGTGATGCAGGGTGAAGTGACTAACTGCCAACAAGAACAAGTGGCCAATGTGCTGCAGGGTGAAGTGACTAACTGCCAACAAGAACAAGTGGCCAGTGTGCTGCAGGGTGAAGTGACTAACTGCCAACAAGAACAAGTGGCCAGTGTGCTGCAGGGTGAAGTGACTAACTGCCAACAAGAACAAGAGAACGCCAAAGTACACTTTAAAGAAGTGATAGAACAACAAAACAAACAGCAAAGTGAACATGTTAAGAAAGAAGTAGTCAAGGTTTTGAAAAGTAATGAGAATTTAATAAGGGATGGAGCACAGAAGAAAATATGTGTGATTATTTTTGGACTGAAGGAGAAGAATATCTTGTTTAGATTAAAGAGAGAAAGAGAAGAAGTACAAGCAGTCAAGGACGTTGTGATGACACTTAATGGTGAGGAGGAAGAGGCAAGATTTGTAGATGCCGTGGAAGAAGTAGTAAGATTGGGACCTTGTGCACCAGGCAAAGAAACACCCATAACACTATGACTCAAATCACAGACGCCAACACAAGAAATTCTTGAGAGAGCCTTCAGGCTGAGACCAACTGCAGAGTTCAGGGAAGTCTATATTAATAAAGCACTGAATGAAGAAGAAAGGAAAAAACTGAAAGAAATCCAAGAAGTAAAACAGAGAAATGAAGGAAGAACGGAGGAAGAAAAGACAACCTTTGTTTGGCGGGTTCTGAAGGAAGGAGTGAGAAAGTGGCAGAGACAGAAAACAGACTAAAGGAAAATGGGGAGAGGAAAAATGATGTAAAAAAAAGAAATGAAATTGACGTATACAAATATAGATGGCATTATACCAAGCCTAGAACTACAAGGTTACTTAATAAACAAAGATCCAGACATAGTGTGTTTAACAGTAACAAAACTATTAGAGGAAGATCAAGTGATGCTAAGCAACAAATATAACATGTGGAGAAGGCACAGAAGTGGTGGAAGAGGTGGTGGCGTCTCAATACACACACAATTAGGGGTGAAGGTAACAACAGTGTGGCATGGAGAAGGAAGAGCTGCAATAGTGAGTGTGGAAATAGAAGTCAGAAATAGACCTAGCAAATGAGATCACTTATGGCTGCCCATGGGTAAAAGTGACCCTATAATCTTAGAAATGGAGACGAAAGAGGACATAAAGGAGGAAGAGAATTGTACAAAGGAGCAGAAGAGACTTTGTAAAAACTACCATGGAAGAACTGACAAAATAGTGTGAAGAAATTGCCTGGTAAGAAATGCAAGGAGTGGCCGCTGTGCAAGTGTAATACAACATTTTTCTGAGCCTATGTGAGAAAGGAGTTGAATAACACGTACCACTGTATACACCAAGAGAGAAGGGAAAGAAAGAATGGCTTAATGGAAGGTGTGAGAGGGCAAAGAGAATAAGGGAGGAGGCATGGAAAAAAGTAAAGAAATTTCAGACACAAAGAAATAAAGAAGACTATAAATTAGCAAGAAATGACTATGTGTGCCTAAGGGGAGAGGAAGAGAAGAGTTATGAGAAGGCTAGAGTTGACAAGTGTCAGGAAGAACCCAAACTGTTCTACAGATTTATCCATGCAAGAATCAAGCATAAGTAGTAGTAGTAGTAGTAGTAGTAGTAGTAGTAGTAGTAGTAGTAGTAGTAGTAGTAGTAGTAGTAGTAGTAGTAGTAGTAGTAGCTACCACAAGGACCAGTGTTGCCACCAATAATGTTCACGATTTACCTCAATAACATGACAGAGGAAATAAATAGTTATATTAGTCTATTTGCGGATGATGCAAAACTATTAAGAGAAATAATAAGCTATAAACATTGTGAAACACTACAAAATGACCTGAACAAGATCTATGAATGGAGCAAAAGATGGGAAATGGAATTTAATGTGAATAAGTGTCATGTGATGGAAATTGCAAAAAGCTAAAAAGAGATATAAATGGCCATATGAGATAGTTAATGAAATAATTGCCAAGGTTCAGGAAGAAAAGGACCTGGGAGTGATAATGCAGAATAACTACAACCAGAAAAACTTATAAATAAAATATTTGGAGCTACATACAGGATGTTAAAGAATATTAGAGTGGCATTTCATTACATGGACACAAATATGATGAGAAAGATAATTACTACAATGATCCAACCAAAAATGGAATATGCGGCCATTGTATGGTTCCCATATAAAAAGAAGCATGTGAAAAAGTTGGAGAGGATACAGAGAATGGCAACAAAGATGGTACCAGAGCTAGAAGAACTTTCTTATGAGGAAAGGTTGAAGGAAATAAAGTTACCAACACTCGAGTAGAGAAGAGAAAGAGGAGACTTAATAAAAATTTTTAAGCTGACAACTAAGATGGACGAAACAGACAATGAGAGACTACTGACTCGGAAACAAAGCAGAGTATTTTTTAAGAAAATCTTACTGGGTGACAATCCTTGGATATCCAGAAGGGTGGTAGTAGGCATACATGTTAAATTACAGCATTTTGGTATTATCTTCCCCATTTGGTATGTTGTGTGACCCCTCGCCTCCCTTGACATGCTGTGCTTATGAATCTTCCAGTGACACCAACACATTTTTACTACGCACAGAATCGACGGTGTATATATGGCGGCACAAGATTATATAGACATTAAAAGAAGAAATCTTTATAAATAATGATCCTATTATGCAGTAATAAGAAGCACTTCTGGATCTTACACACACAGACATGATGAGCCATTGCATCCAGGAAGGATTTGATGAATCTTGTCGCCCAGTAGCTTAAAAATGTCCTTACTGGGCGACAGTTTTCCATCACTGGGAGACCTTTTGGTCGCCAGTTAGCATGTTAAAAAATGCACTGAAACAAAGAGAAGGTCGCTACACAAGAGGACATACAAAACAACTAGGAAAAGGGAGATGCCTGAACAACATAAACAAGTACAGCTTCCCTCATAGAAATGTAGAAGTTTGGAATGGACTAAATGAGGAGGTGATATCGGCACATAATGTGCACCAATCGAAAGAAAGACTGGATAAATGTAGATACGGAGACGGGACCACACCAGTGTAGCTCAGGCCCTGTAAAACACAACTAGGTAAATACAAGAGTTCATTTTCTAATACAATATAATGTACCTGCAAGACAGATCTCCATATCACACGAGATGACAGCAGGCTCACTTGCCATGTCATCCATAACCTCAAAATAAGGCCACTGCCCTTCACTCCCTCGTCCATACAGCTTGGCGTTGTTCTTGATGATCTTGTACCTGAGAAAAGTACAGTATTGACATTTTCACTACTACCTAAGGGAGGTAAGGCTTGTGAGGTAATTACAATATTTATACTTATACTTGCTTCTGTTTCATGACTACATGCCTGACGCCACTACCATAATAATATACAACATCCATTGTGAATACAATAACTACGTATATAGTAAGGGATACAGTTTTGCAGCCAATGGTGTAAAGACTGTACTATTAGTCATACAATAACACACCTTTGTTTCAAAGCGCGCATCTTTGTGTCACACACGTCCCCACTGACGGTGTAACCCCCACTGTCCATTACTGCTGCAATCTCATGCCACACAGTTTTTTTCTTAGAACTTTTAGAAAAGTCATCTTTCTTCTCCTTGTAGATGCTGATCAAAAGAAGCACTGCTTCGTGTGGCCACACTCCTGTAAGGCAAACAAAACCATCAAATGCATGAGCTATTAAGGGAGCAGCTTAATATCCTAAGATATTGGACAAAAGCTTTGTATACATGGGAATATGTTCCCTACATGTATATGATGAAAAAGATAAACTGTCATTGCAGTGCCAGGGGGAGTGGTCTTCCTTCTCTTTCTTCTTATCTTCTTACTTCTTATTACTCTTTCATTTTCTAACTTGTCGCTGTGATGGTATTCTGAGGGGGTTCCTGAAGGGACAGTCTTGGTCAAGGGGGGAGTAAGTGCCCTGCCAACAGAACTGCCCTGGGCCACTGGTGGAGCCGTGCAATGCTGCCGTGGGAGGTTGGCCGTGACTGACAGAGCTTGACATTGCCCTGGGCCACAGATTCCTTCTGAAATCCCGTCAGTATGTCCTTCCAACAGACAATCTGAGTCAGGGTGGTAATCATAATTCATAAATATGTAATTCCCTTTTTCTAATAGCCGTGGCCGAGACTCGAACCGACCTTCACCAGAATATTCTCTCACAGGCGAGAACGTTACCAATCGAGCTAATAGAGTATACCCACTTAGCAGAGTGGTTCTGGTGATTTTATATGATGTGGTCGTCTAGGTACTTTCTTGCATCAGGAACTACCTCGTGTAGGTCTCACGGCCTCTTGTAGCTTCCTTATTTCTTATGTTCTTATCTTTCTTATGTTCTTATGTTTCTTATTTTATGCACCACATCAAGGTATATGCTTTGCCAAGAGTCACCTCACCTAAAACTAACTCCATGTAAATTGCTATCAAACCAAACTTAAATTACCGTATTTGCCGGCGCATAAGACGCAGTTTTCTTCCAAGAAAGGGAATGCAAAATTCACCCTGCGTCTAATGCGGCCATATTACTAATGAGAGGTCGGGCAGAGAATGCAGAATGGCCGGTGGTGTATTACTAAGAGGGTCTCAAGTGATCTGTGTTCAGCAGTAGACCACTGAACACAAATTTGTAACTATGTTACTAATAATATCAACAGTAATGCATAACACCAAGAAAAAGTTGGAGTTTAAGAGAAAACAAGAGGTGGGGCAACAAGGTGACTGTTTCTGCTGCCAAGATGGCCGTCATATGTAAACATGACCCCCCTCCCGCAGTCCCGCTGCCGCTCTCCACTGTAAATGGAGACAGAGTAGGCCTTTATACCACCTCGATCCCTCAATCCTCATCCCTGTATCTCTATGGATAAGGAAATTGTAAACTGTTACTGGAAAGAGTGCTAGTAAAAAGGCTGCAACGGTACCTGTAGACGGGACAGAAGCCTTCCACACATCACACCAAGACCAAGACCCATCACGGCGCCAAAACTTCATCCCCCTCAAGGCCGAATCACACCATACCATCATGCCTTGACCTGTACCTTCCTGAGGAAGACTAATCAACCCTCGCGACTGTGATAGATTCACAGGTGTAAACCATGGCGAATATCTTCGATCCCGACATCGGTGCCCTTCAACAATAACAAAAAGGTAGAGATGGTTACCTTACAGTGTAATATCTGGGTAATTTTTTGTTATTGGGCAACCACCGATTTCGAGGCCGAAACTTAGTTTTCCTGAATACTTTTGGTGTGTTTTTAATTAATCTGGCTCTCATTTTTGTCGGCAATCAATGTTTGTTTACATATGTGTGGGTGGGGGGGGTGCCCGCCCTGCCCCTCCAGGCCCGCCTCACAAACATTTCTAAGTTTCACACTGCCAATGCCATTAATATTCTATTGCGTCATGGGAAATGGGGCTCAAAATACACAGAATGAAGAAAGATACACGATAATGGAGGTAAGAATCCTAGGACTTTTGAGAGCCCACTGCCGAAATAATACCATTATCTTTACTGCAAATTTTCCACAAAGTCTAAATACATAGCAGAAAAGCAGCAAAGGCATACCTACAACATTAACTCTAAGCTAAATGTCATAGGTAGAAAATATTAGAATATCAATTCGTGGAGCATCCTGCAATAAATGATGACCGATTTTGATTACCCTACACATTCTCTATACATTTTAACTAGTATAATTTTTCATTCATATTCACTGTTGTGAATATTGTATTTGGGTACATGCTCAAAATAATTTGCTTTCCCTTACAAAATCTTTTTTTTAATAACTTAATAAATTTACGATAAGTAAATACGTCCTCAAAACACTATTTTTTTTTTTTCTCAAAATATTTATGTAAAATACGGGTGCGTCCTATGCGCCGGCAAATACGGTAAATGGCGGCGTACAAGTCGGCCACAAGATTATTAGCTCAAGATGACAGGTTAGGCCTATACTTGCCGTATAAGTCGGCCCCAAAAATACAGTAGGCTACTGGTAGGCCAAAGCTTAAAAGTGGAGAGGCTACGGCATGGTATACTGTAACCTGTCGCAGAAACACATAGGTAACACCACACCACTTATATGAAGATATGAATCTTTACTATAGGTCTGTCTCTTGTTTTCACTTGAAAAACACACTAGTGCCCCTGACAGTACTGCTACACACTGTATATTATAGTAAAACACCCTAGTGCCCTGATAGTACTGCTACACACTGTATATTATAGTAAAACACACTAGTGCCCTGACAGTACTGCTACACACTGTATATTATAGTAAAACACACTAGTGCCCTGATAGTACTGCTACACACTGTATATTATAGTAAAACACCCTAGTGCCCTGATAGTACTGCTACACACTGTATATTATAGTAAAACACACTAGTGCCCTGACAGTACTGCTACACACTGTATATTATAGTAAAACACCCTAGTGCCCTGATAGTACTGCTACACACTGTATATTATAGTAAAACACACTAGTGCCCTGATAGTACTGCTACACACTGTATATTATAGTAAAACACACTAGTGCCCTGATAGTACTGCTACACACTGTATATTATAGTAAAACACCCTAGTGCCCTGATAGTACTGCTACACACTGTATATTATAGTAAAACACCCTAGTGCCCTGATAGTACTGCTACACACTGTATATTATAGTAAAACACCCTAGTGCCCTGATAGTACTGCTACACACTGTATATTATAGTAAAACACCCTAGTGCCCTGATAGTACTGCTACACACTGTATATTATAGTAAAACACCCTAGTGCCCTGACAGTACTGCTACACACTGTATATTATAGTAAAACACACTAGTGCCCTGATAGTACTGCTACACACTGTATATTATAGTAAAACACCCTAGTGCCCTGATAGTACTGCTACACACTGTATATTATAGTAAAACACCCTAGTGCCCTGATAGTACTGCTACACACTGTATATTATAGTAAAACACCCTAGTGCCCTGATAGTACTGCTACAACACTGTATATTATAGTAAAACACCCTAGTGCCCTGATAGTACTGCTACACACTGTATATTATAGTAAAACACCTAGTGCCCTGATAGTACTGCTACACACTGTATATTATAGTAAAACACCCTAGTGCCCTGACAGTACTGCTACACACTGTATATTATAGTAAAACACACTAGTGCCCTGATAGTACTGCTACACACTGTATATTATAGTAAAACACCCTAGTGCCCTGATAGTACTGCTACACACTGTATATTATAGTAAAAACACACTAGTGCCCTGACAGTACTGCTACACACTGTATATTATAGTAAAACACACTAGTGCCCTGATAGTACTGCTACACACTGTATATTATAGTAAAACACCCTAGTGCCCTGATAGTACTGCTACACACTGTATATTATAGTAAAACACCCTAGTGCCCTGACAGTACTGCTACACACTGTATATTATAGTAAAACACACTAGTGCCCTGACAGTACTGCTACACACTGTATATTATAGTAAAACACCCTAGTGCCCTGATAGTACTGCTACACACTGTATATTATAGTAAAACACCCTAGTGCCCTGATAGTACTGCTACACACTGTATATTATAGTAAAACACCCTAGTGCCCTGACAGTACTGCTACACACTGTATATTATAGTAAAACACCCTAGTGCCCTGACAGTACTGCTACACACTGTATATTATAGTAAAACACCCTAGTGCCCTGATAGTACTGCTACACACTGTATACTATAGTAAAACACACTAGTGCCCTGATAGTACTGCTACACACTGTATATTATAGTAAAACACCCTAGTGCCCTGACAGTACTGCTACACACTGTATATTATAGTAAAACACACTAGTGCCCTGATAGTACTGCTACACACTGTATATTATAGTAAAACACACTAGTGCCCTGATAGTACTGCTACACACTGTATATTATAGTAAAACACACTAGTGCCCTGATAGTACTGCTACACACTGTATATTATAGTAAAACACACTAGTGCCCTGATAGTACTGCTACACACTGTATATTATAGTAAAACACCCTAGTGCCCTGATAGTACTGCTACACACTGTATATTATAGTAAAACCCCTAGTGCCCTGACAGTACTGCTACACACTGTATACTATAGTAAAACACACTAGTGCCCTGATAGTACTGCTACACACTGTATACTATAGTAAAACACACTAGTGCCCTGATAGTACTGCTACACACTGTTATTATAGTAAAACACACTAGTGCCCTGACAGTACTGCTACACACTGTATATTATAGTAAAACACACTAGTGCCCTGATAGTACTGCTACACACTGTATATTATAGTAAAACACCCTAGTGCCCTGACAGTACTGCTACACACTGTATATTATAGTAAAACACACTAGTGCCCTGACAGTACTTGCTACACACTTGTATATTATAAGTAAAAAAACACACTAGTGCCCTGATCAGTACTGCTACACACTGTATATTATAGTAAAACACACTAGTGCCCTGACAGTACTGCTACACACTGTATATTATAGTAAAACACCCTAGTGCCCTGATAGTACTGCTACACACTGTATATTATAGTAAAACACACTAGTGCCCTGACAGTACTGCTACACACTGTATACTATAGTAAAACACACTAGTGCCCTGATAGTACTGCTACACACTGTATACTATAGTAAAACACACTAGTGCCCTGACAGTACTGCTACACACTGTATATTATAGTAAAACACACTAGTGCCCTGATAGTACTGCTACACACTGTATATTATAGTAAAACACACTAGTGCCCTGACAGTACTGCTACACACTGTATATTATAGTAAAACACACTAGTGCCCTGACAGTACTGCTACACACTGTATATTATAGTAAAACACACTAGTGCCCTGACAGTACTGCTACACACTGTATATTATAGTAAAACACACTAGTGCCCTGACAGTACTGCTACACACTGTATATTATAGTAAAACACACTAGTGCCCTGACAGTACTGCTACACACTGTATATTATAGTAAAACACACTAGTGCCCTGACAGTACTGCTACACACTGTATATTATAGTAAAACACACTAGGCCCTGATAGTACTGCTACACACTGTATATTATGTAAAACACACTAGTGCCCTGATAGTACTGCTACACACTGTATATTATAGTAAAACACACTAGTGCCCTGACAGTACTGCTACACACTGTATATTATAGTAAAACACACTAGTGCCCTGACAGTACTGCTACACACTGTATATTATAGTAAAACACACTAGTGCCCTGATAGTACTGCTACACACTGTATATTATAGTAAAACACACTAGTGCCCTGATAGTACTGCTACACACTGTATATTATAGTAAAACACCCTAGTGCCCTGATAGTACTGCTACACACTGTATATTATAGTAAAACACCCTAGTGCCCTGACAGTACTGCTACACACTGTATATTATAGTAAAACACACTAGTGCCCTGACAGTACTGCTACACACTGTATATTATAGTAAAACACACTAGTGCCCTGATAGTACTGCTACACACTGTATATTATAGTAAAACACACTAGTGCCCTGACAGTACTGCTACACACTGTATATTATAGTAAAACACACTAGTGCCCTGATAGTACTGCTACACACTGTATATTATAGTACAACACACTAGTGCCCTGATAGTACTGCTACACACTGTATATTATAGTAAAACACCTAGTGCCCTGACAGTACTGTACACACTGTATATTATAGTAAAACACTAGTGCCCTGACAGTACTGCTACACACTGTATATTATAGTAAAAACACACTAGTGCCCTGATAGTACTGCTACACACTGTTAATTATAGTAAAACACACTAGTGCCCTGACAGTACTGCTACACACTGTATATTATAGTAAAAACACTAGTGCCCTGACAGTACTGCTACACACTGTATATTATAGTAAAACACACTAGTGCCCTGATAGTACTGCTACACACTGTATATTATAGTAAAACACACTAGTGCCCTGACAGTACTGCTACACACTGTATATTATAGTAAAAACACACTAGTGCCCTGATAGTACTGCTACACACTGTATATTATAGTTAAAAAACACACTAGTGCCCTGATAGTACTGCTACACACTGTATATTATAGTAAAACACACTAGTGCCCTGATAGTACTGCTACACACTGTATATTATAGTAAAACACACTAGTGCCCTGATAGTACTGCTACACACTGTATATTATAGTAAAACACACTAGTGCCCTGACAGTACTGCTACACACTGTATATTATAGTAAAACACACTAGTGCCTGACAGTACTGCTACAACACTGTATATTATAGTAAAACACCCTAGTGCCCTGATAGTACTGCTACACACTGTATATTATAGTAAAACACCCTAGTGCCCTGATAGTACTGCTACACACTGTATATTATAGTAAAACACACTAGTGCCCTGACAGTACTGCTACACACTGTATATTATAGTAAAACACACTAGTGCCCTGATAGTACTGCTACACACTGTATATTATAGTAAAACACACTAGTGCCCTGACAGTACTGCTACACACTGTATATTATAGTAAAACACACTAGTGCCCTGACAGTACTGCTACACACTGTATATTATAGTAAAACACACACTAGTGCCCTGATAGTACTGCTACACACTGTATATTATAGTAAAAACACACTAGTGCCCTGATAGTACTGCTACACACTGTATATTATAGTAAAACACACTAGTGCCCTGATAGTACTGCTACACACTGTATATTATAGTAAAACACACTAGTGCCCTGATAGTACTGCTACACACTGTATATTATAGTAAAACACACTAGTGCCCTGACAGTACTGCTACATACTGTATATTATAGTAAAACACCCTAGTGCCCTGATAGTACTGCTACACACTGTATATTATAGTAAAACACCCTAGTGCCCTGACAGTACTGCTACACACTGTATATTATAGTAAAACACCCTAGTGCCCTGATAGTACTGCTACACACTGTATATTATAGTAAAAACACCCTAGTGCCCTGATAGTACTGCTACACACTGTATATTATAGTAAAACACACTAGTGCCCTGATAGTACTGCTACACACTGTATATTATAGTAAAACACCCTAGTGCCCTGATAGTACTGCTACACACTGTATATTATAGTAAAACACACTAGTGCCCTGATAGTACTGCTACACACTGTATATTATAGTAAAACACCCTAGTGCCTGACAGTACTGCTACACACTGTATATTATAGTAAAACACCCTAGTGCCCTGATAGTACTGCTACACACTGTATATTATAGTAAAACACACTAGTGCCCTGATAGTACTGCTACACACTGTATATTATAGTAAAACACCCTAGTGCCCTGATAGTACTGCTACACACTGTATATTATAGTAAAACACCCTAGTGCCCTGACAGTACTGCTACACACTGTATATTATAGTAAAACACACTAGTGCCCTGATAGTACTGCTACACACTGTATATTATAGTAAAACACACTAGTGCCCTGACAGTACTGCTACACACTGTATATTATAGTAAAACACACTAGTGCCCTGATAGTACTGCTACACACTGTATATTATAGTAAAACACACTAGTGCCCTGACAGTACTGCTACACACTGTATATTATAGTAAAACACCCTAGTGCCCTGACAGTACTGCTACACACTGTATATTATAGTAAAACACACTAGTGCCCTGACAGTACTGCTACACACTGTATATTATAGTAAAACACCCTAGTGCCCTGATAGTACTGCTACACACTGTATATTATAGTAAAACACACTAGTGCCCTGATAGTACTGCTACACACTGTATATTATAGTAAAACACCCTAGTGCCCTGACAGTACTGCTACACACTGTATATTATAGTAAAACACACTAGTGCCCTGACAGTACTGCTACACACTGTATACTATAGTAAAACACACTAGTGCCCTGACAGTACTGCTACACACTGTATATTATAGTAAAACACACTAGTGCCCTGACAGTACTGCTACACACTGTATATTATAGTAAAACACACTAGTGCCCTGATAGTACTGCTACACACTGTATATTATAGTAAAACACCCTAGTGCCCTGACAGTACTGCTACACACTGTATATTATAGTAAAACACCCTAGTGCCCTGATAGTACTGCTACACACTGTATATTATAGTAAAACACCCTAGTGCCCTGACAGTACTGCTACACACTGTATATTATAGTAAAACACCCTAGTGCCCTGACAGTACTGCTACACACTGTATATTATAGTAAAACACCCTAGTGCCCTGACAGTACTGCTACACACTGTATATTATAGTAAAACACCCTAGTGCCCTGATAGTACTGCTACACACTGTATATTATAGTAAAACACCCTAGTGCCCTGATAGTACTGCTACACACTGTATATTATAGTAAAACACGGTAATACCTGTGACTGGACTGCACTTACCGGTGCCCTCCGCCATTTGCATATGTGGAAAAAAAACAGCCCGTGGCGCCACCAAGCCACACGGCTATGAAACTATGGGTCCGTTACACTGCCGAAAGTGGCGCATGAAAGTGGCGCATATTGTAGTTGTCTGACTGGCCGCCTGGGTTCAGTGGCGTTCCGACCAGTGTTTACAATCTGTATATCAGGTGTTGGAAACAGCTGTATTCAATACCCACACGTTATCCACACGCCAACCTGACAACACTGTGGGTGGAACTGCCGCAAAACGTCTTCTCCAGTTGTCGCTCTTCAGCAGGGAATATTTCATACCACTCGGTGGTAAAGGTTCGCATTTTATCCTTGCCGTATAAGTCGACCCCTAGTTTTGGAGAAATTATTTCAGGCTCCAAGAGTCGACTTGTACGCCGCCATCTACGGTATGTGCAGTAATTCCATGTTAAATATGAGCACAAACAAAGGACCATAAGAGCTATAGTTTTTAAGGAAGTACCGGATGTTCACATGGAATGTTACGGATAGTGTACAGCAGAGAATATTATTACATTTACAAAGTTACGCCCATCCCACTCTGGTGGACAATATCATTTTTTTCAGGGAAGTTTTGTTGTTGAAACTGTTGCATACTTTAAAAAAATATCTAGCATAACCAAGCCAAATGTAACCTAGCATAACCTCCTCTGCCTAAAGAAATGAAAGGTGATTAAAGAAAAACACATCAAAACTAATAAAAAAAAAATCCATCCTTTCAAGCTATCAAAAGAACTTCCGAGCTTGACATAACCTGACGTTACCTAACAGGGAAAAAGCTTTGTCCCCTCGCTCCCACCAATAATTGATCCATATAATTTTTGATGTAAAAGATATATGACAGCATCTACTACATACAAAAGGTCACTTGTATATCACATAGATGTCTTCATGGTGAGACAGGCGCTCGGTAATAACACTGGAATTTTCCATTTCCACAGACTTCCCCGTGGGATAATTCCCGAGGAGAGAGACTTTTACCACTGACTGTTGAGTGGGCTGAGTCTGGATGACTGCCAAACCTTTAATGATTGGATTCAACCTACAAGACACAACCCTAACACTGGCTGTGTCTAAGTCTCCTGTTATTGAGAAACAAGACATGTATATGTTATGGTTGGAGCATTCTTTGAAATTGACATAAGAACATAAGAAAATAAGGAAGCTACAAGAGGCCGCGAGGCCTACACGTGGTAGTTCCTGTCACTTAACACTACCTACATCCACCTTTCATCCCCATCCATGAACCTATCCAGCTCCCCTTTAAAGCTCCCAATGACTCGCACTAACTACCTGACGGAACAAATCCATTCAATCATACCACTCTATTTGTAAACCAGTTTTTCCCTATTTCTTTTAAATCTACGCTTTTCCAGCTTGAATCCGTTACTTCTTGTTCTACCCTGGTTAAAATGCCGTAAGAACTTTTCCTACCTCTCCTTTATTATCCCTTTATCCACTTAAAAACTTCTAGCAGATCGCCCCTTACTCTACGCCTCTCGAGTGAGTGTAAATTTAATAGCTTCAATTTCCTCTCATAACTAAAGTTACGCATCCCTTGAATAATTTTGGTCATCTTTCTCTGCACTGATTCTAACAAGGCTATATCCATCCTGTAATATGGAGACCAAAACTGAACCGCATAGTCTAGGTGAGGCCTGACTAGAGCCAGATAAAGCTTTAGAATAACTTCCACACTTCTACTTTTAACACTTCTGGTAATGAATCCTAATACTCTATTAGCTCTATTTCTGGCCTCAATACATTGTTTCCTAGGTCGGAGGTCTGGGCTCACCCTCACTCCAAGATCTTTCTCACCTTCTGATCTTTTCAGTGATGCATTGCGTATGGTGTATCTATTACCAGGATTTTTTCTACCAACATTAAGTACGCTACATTTATCGATATCAAATTTCATCTGCCATCTGACTACCCACTCATTTAATTTATCTAAGTTTCTCTGCAATATGTTTACATCAGACTGCGATCTAGTAATCCTACCTACCTTAGCATCATCAGCAAATTTGCTGATTTCACTGCTAATCCCACTATCCAAGTCGTTCATGTACAGTAAACCCTCTATAATTCGATCTAATTGGTGGGAGGCCTGGGTCGAATTAGCCGAAAGTCCGAATTATCTGATAGTTACCTCCAGCCCACCCCACACAATACAAACTCACTCAAACATGCCAAAACAGCACAACTGTATTATTTGTACTCACCAAAACATGGCTAATACTGAAGTCTAGAAATGCAGTACTACTGTACACTGAGCACTCAGGCGTCACTGATAGTCTTCAGGCAAAGGCTGCGTTCAGTAAAGCAACGCGCACAGGTGCACACGGAGGCGCACGGTGACGTAGGGATACAGTATGCCTAGAGCAGGCTACCCCCACACCACAGCCCAGCTGGGAAGTGGATCGCTACTGAGTAGCCAGCTCAATTTATGAAATATGAATATGAAATATGAGCAATTCTATATACGTATAGGAGAATTTTGAAGCCACATTCAAAGCTAAATTTTGGTAATTAATTTGATTTGGCGAAGAAGATTTGGTGCCCCCACCTTCCCTCTTTGTCTATCTACTTCCACCTTTCCTTCTTGCTGGAAGTTTGCTCACATCCAACCTGTTCCTAAGAAGGGTGACTGTTCTAATCCTTCAAACTACCGTCCTATAGCTTTGACTTCCTGCCTTTCAAAAGTTTTTGAATCTATACTTAATAAGAAGATTCTTAAGTACACACAAACCTCGATTTCCCGGATATCGGATTTGCCGGACAAATCCCAGGTCCTGGGATTTGTCAGTCTCTGACTACTTTTTTTTTTTTTTTTTAACGTTGAAATGCCTGGTCCTGTTCGTAAAATTGACAAAGTTGTCCGGCGGTCCGAGCGTCTCCTGTCACCCCTGGTCAGTGTCCGCGCCTCCCGGCAGGTGGCAGCATGCTCAGGTGTCGTATTGTTTACATTTGGGCACACGACACTCACAGTTCACCTGCACCGCCTCCGTCAGTCCCCTGACCCCACTGCCCCTGGTGCAGGAACATCTCTGAGACTATTGAACACTTTCTGCTGCCTCCCGCCAGGTGGCAGCATGCTCAGCGGTCGTATTGTTTACATTTGGGCACACGACACTCACGGTTCACCTGCACCGCCTCCGTTAGTCCCCTGACCCCCACTGCCCCTGGTGCAGGAACGTCTCTTGAGACTATTGAACACTTTCTGCTGCCTCCCGCCAGGTGGCAGAATGCTCAGCGGTCGTATATTGTTTACATTTGGGCACACAACACTCACTGTTCACCTGCACCGCCTCCGTTAGTCCCCTGACCCCCACTGCCCCTGGTGCAGGAACGTCTCTTGAGACTATTGAATACTTTCTGCTGCCTCCTGCCAGGTGGCAGCATGCTCAGCGGTCGTATTGTTTACATTTGGGCACACGACACTCACGGTTCACCTGCACAGCCTCCGTTAGTCCCCTGACCCCCACTGCCCCTGGTGCAGGAACGTCTCTTGAGACTATTGAACACTTTCTGCTGCCTCCCGCCAGGGGGCAGCATGCTCAGCGAACGTAAAAGTCCGCGGCGGGGTAGTTGATATTGGCGGTTGACGGACAGTAAATACTAGAGTAGGATAAACGTCCGCGGGTGGGTAATGGCATCAGACTGTTGCGATTCCCGGACTTTTGCGGTTCCCGGACCAGTGCTCCCCCCTATCAGTCCGGGAAAACGAGGTTTGTGTGTATCTATCTGCTAACAATCTTCAATCTGATCGTCAGTACGGTTTCCGTAAAGGGCGATCTACTGGCGATCTTCTATAGCTTTCTTAACTGAATCTTGGTCATCCTTCTTTAGGGGTTTCGGTGAAACTTTTGCTGTTGCCCTTGACATATCTAAGGGTTTTGATAGAGTCTAGGACAAATCCTTAATTTTTAAACTACCCTTATTCGGTTTCTATCCTTCTCTCTGCACCTTCATCTTAAGTTTCCTTTCAAACCGTTCTATTGCAGCTACTGTAGACTGTCATTGTTCTTCTCCTAAATCTATCATATACAGGGAGGTCCCGAAGATACGAACAGTTAGGTTCCACCTGGCATACTCGTAAAGCGAAATCTCGTATAATGAAACACATAACTAATGGTAAAATATAGGTTTGGTTCCAGGACCCCATTAATTAAAAAGAAAAAAGAAAAAAATAGACATGTTTTTCAAGCTAAAATAAACTCTAGCAAACACAACAAACACACAGCGTTATATTACCCACACTGTACTACCTATTCTGTAGAAAAAGCATTCTGAAAGAGAAAATAGCACACAAAATAACATAACTGCACATTAATTAAACATAAAACATGCATAACAAGCAAAAAAGACGTTGTAATGTAGGGGACGCCGCGTGATACAAGAGAAGGTAGTGTAGCGGTCCCAAGGTTGGGGCCGCACACCTGCTAATTACCCCTAAAGGTCAGGCCGCGCCATATGCTTAATTACCCTTCAGGTCACGCCTTGCTAGGAGTGACCTGACAGCGGTCCCAAGGTTGGGGCCCACACCTGCTAATTACCCCTAAATGTCAGGCCGTGCCATATGCTTAATTACCCTTCAGGTCACGGCTTGCTAGGGGTGACCTCACTGAGGTCAACGAAATCCCCCTTTGTTCAGCCTGGGAGTGGTAGGGCGCGCATTTTGAACTTGATAATTCTATTCACCCCAGTTTGAATGTCGTATCATTGGATTTTCGATCTCGTATATTGAAAATAGACCCTAATTTATACATCTCGTATCATCGGATTCTCGTATACCGAATGCTCGCATAACGGGACCTCCCTGTAGTGGTGTTCCCCAGGGTTCTGTCCTATTACCCACTCTCTTTCTATTATTCATTAATGATCTTCCTAAGTCTAACTCAAAGCCCTATCCACTCCTACGCTGATGATTCTACCCTGCATTTTTCAACGTCGTTTATTAGACGTTCAACTCAACAGGAACTAAGTGATTCACAGAGAGATGCCACCGAGCGCCTAACTTCTGATCTTTCTATAATTTCTGATTGGGACAAAGCAAACCTAGCTTCTTTTGTTCAAAAAACCCAATTTCTTCACCTATCTACTCGACTTCAATGACACTCAACTGTTTTCTTGTTCTACAATGAACATTCTTGGACTTATCTTTTACTATTTGAACTGGAAATCTCACATATCATCTCTTGCTAACAGCTTCTAAGAAGTTAGGTGTCCTGTGGCATCTGCATCCATATTTTTTCCCTCCCAGTTGCTTGCTCTGTACAGGGCCCAAGCTAGCTGTCTCAACGTCAACAATCTCCTATAAATGCGCTAGAATTCATTAGTTATATTATTATACCTCCATGCTAGAAACAGATGATCTCTGTTTCTCTCTCTCATAAATTGCTTCATAAAATGTTGTACCTATAATTTTGTACAAGAACCAGGCTATAATCCCAATAGTCACTTGTTCGTCAAGCGTACTCGAGTCTGGCCCCGGCCCCCGGCGCCAGCAGCCCTCAGACCCATTGACCCTCCGGGACACAGCCTGGTGTGCCCTGTGGCCAATCTGACCCTTGGGTCATGCTCCTTCAGATTCAATAGCTACACGGGCTCCGGCACAGACTTCTGTAACAACCGTGCCGTACTGTGCTACAGAGGGCCGGCCACGCCGGGACTCAGACTGGCCCCAGACCCTCCGCCCCACTGGGACACAGCCCGGTGTGGCCTATGGCCAATCCGCCCCTGTCTCTAGGCATTCTTTTGATACTCTGTGATAAACTTCATCAGGTCCTGGTGACTTAAAATTCTTCATTCTATCTCTACCCTCTTCTACCATTTCCCTAGTTATCACAATATCTTTGAGTTTCTCATCATCGCTTCCTCTAAACATTGGTTCACTATCAAGTATGACGCGCACAAACTTCTCTAAACTTCCGACCCGGTTAACAAAAGACCGCGCAATTGGTCTAGTTTGTTGCAGTCAATTTGTGACATGTTTTGTCTGCCAAGTTTTAGTCAGCATGAACCGGCCTTTAAAGGGCCTGCAACAGTATCATGTTATCATTGAAGCCTATTGAATACTTTACATCCCATGTGCAGTCTAACAAAACTAGTAATTTATTCAAATATAACTAATTAACACCCTATTCCCAGCTTGAACTTACATAACAATACTTATGCCCCCTGCAGACTTACTTCACCAAACTACACCAAGATGACGGCTTACCTGGACACAATCACTTTCCATGTATCAAAATCAAAATGACAATAACCTAACAGGTAAAGATTGGTCTATAAGATACAGCAACATAGGTAATCCTCACAGCTATACTTTTCTGCCCCATGGCATCATATACACTTACCTCTTGCTGTCCCCACAGTACCAGGCACTTCTACTTTTAATTCAGGCTGCTGCTGCTGCTGCTGGCTGCTGCGTGGTTTCATCAGCTGTACAAGGAAAGATATATTATAACCAAAATGATTATAGTAAAACCAAGAAGAAATATCACTGCACTGCAAGATCTACAACTACTTAACTCTCTCTCTCTCTCTCTCTCTCTCTCTCTCTCGATATCAAGACAAATGCAACCAAGAAGAATAAGGATAATACATGAGGGCATTTTCTAATACAATATAATGTACCTGCAAGACAGATCTCCATATCACACGAGATGACAGCAGGCTCACTTGCCATGTCATCCATAACCTCAAAATAAGGCCACTGCCCTTCACTCCCTCGTCCATACAGCTTGGCGTTGTTCTTGATGATCTTGTACCTGAGAAAAGTACAGTATTGACATTTTCATTACTACCTAAGGGAGGTAAGGCTTGTGGGATAATTACAATATTTATACTTATACAGTTATACTTGCTTCTGTTTCATGACTACATGCCTGACACCACTACCATAATAATATACAACATCCATTAATGGGGAGGCGGTGGCCGAGTGGTTAGCGTCTTGAAGTGCTGAACTCAATGTCCCGAGTTCGAATCCTGCCGGGAGCAACTCTTTCAAGAGCCTGGTAGGGGAGCAGAAGGTCCCGAGTTCAAGTCTCACCAAGGAGCAACTGTCAAATCCATCGTCGAGTGGCCGAAGCAACCCACATGCAGCGTATACCTGTCTGCCGATAGCGAGTGTGACGGTGGACTCTAGGGGCTGTATGAGCCTAAACTGAGGATCCGAACATCATAGAAAATGGGATCTTCACCTGAGTCCACAGGTGTCACTATAAAAATCCAGCCTGCACCACCAACGGGCGTGATCGACCAACATCAAGATTCTCCATATGCCTACAGGCGCTATAGGCTACACAGCCCGCCAAAGCATTGTTCGCGACATCATAACACAGCGCTTCCATACGGGAATTCAAAAAATGTACTCTATGGCAGCCTACTGACTTCCGAGAGAGATATCTTACATATGGCAGCTTGTTTAAAGCACAGGCAGTCCATCAAGACCGTTGAGGAATGTTCAGATGCCACTTGTCAACTATAGACGAAGCATTATAAAAAGTATCGCCTTCCTTCCCGCGAGTAATTTGAACAGAGGCGCATTGGTTTGACTATCATTATTTTCATAATGAGTGGCAAGAAAGACCTAACAAAAGAGCAAATTAAAGTTATTGTATCTCTACACAAGGCAGAGAGGCTAGTGGAAGAAATATCAAGGATTGTGGATGTTACGAGGAGATGTGTGCATAAGTGGGTGGAAAGTTTGACGGTGGGTTGCATCGTCGCGACAGCCGCGACACCAGAACATTATAAGTGGCCAACGCGAGGATGTAAAAGTCATATCGCAATATTTTTCTTGCTCTTAATTGAGGATGGGCATCCACTTGACGTTTCATGACATTTAGGGTGCTTGCTGATGTTTTACACCCTCGCCCTGGCCACTTATAATGTTCTGGTGTCGCGGCTGTCGCGACGATGCAACCCACCGTCAAACTTTCCACCCACTTATGCACACATCTCCTCGTAACACCCACAATCCTTGATATTTCTTCCACTGGCCTCTCTGCCTTGTGTAGAGATACAATAACTTTAATTTGCTCTTTTGTTAGGTCTTTCTTGCCACTCATTATGAAAATAATGATAGTCATACCAATGCGCCTCTGTTCAAATTACTCGCGGGAAGGAAGGCGATACTTTTTAAAATGCTTCGTCTATAGTTGACAAGTGGCATCTGAACATTCCTCAACGGTCTTGATGGACTGCCCGTGCTTTAAACAAGCTGCCATATGTAAGATATCTCTCTCGGAAGCCAGTAGGCTGCCATAGAGTACATTTTCTGAATTCCCGTATGGAAGCGCTGTGTTATGATGTCGCGAACAATGCTTTGGCGCGCTGTGTACAACGTAAAAAAAATAAAAATAATTGTGAATACAATAACTATATAGTAAGGGATACAGTTTTGCAGCCAATGGTGTAAAGACTGTATTAGTCATACAATAACACACCTTTTCTTCAAACCACGCATCTTCTTGTGACACACGTCCCCACTGACAGTGTAACCCCCATTGCTCACTATTGCTGCAATCTCATTCCACACCTTATGCTTCTTTGAACGTTTGGAAAAGTATTCTTTCTTCTCCTTGTAGATGCTGATCAAAAGAAGCACTGCTTCGTGTGGCCACACTCCTGTAAGGCAAACAAAACCATCAAATGCATGAGTGATTTACCCCCACGGTGCCAGGTCCGTATTTATAATACTGTTAGCCTCTTGGTATCACTAATAGTTTATGGATGACAAAGGTAACATACTTACTTGTGGTGAGTGGAATTTGGTGGCATGCCTCGAGTGTTTGGGCGTGTACCCAGGTAATAGTAAGAGGATCTTGTTATTGACAATATATTCTCTATTATTTACATACAGCAGTACCTAGCAGAAGTGGGCATACAATTTTTTTTTCCAATTCCGCAATCGCAATTCCGCAATTCCGACCTGCACCAGTCTGCAATCGCAATTCCGCAATTTTTTTCAGGTAGGCCTTTTCGCAATCGCAATTCCGCAAACTAATTTTGACACCTACAATTAAAACAAAACACCTACAATTAAAAAAAAAAATGTCTCAAGACTTTTTATTAGTGTTTATTTTTAATACTTGTGTATTGCTATTGTTTCTGTCTATACTTGTTACTTGTCCTCCACAATTAAGTCTTTGTCTCTTCTAGTGTTTTTCTTTACTTCTACACTTCACAGTCTACTGGCTAGTAATCACTAGGGTGACTAGGGTATCTATATGAAAGAGGGTAACGCCATTCATAGGCCCTATGTTAAACGCTACTGGGCGCATCTTAGCGCCAGGGCCTCATCGTTCACCCAAGACCCGGGGAAGTTCTCAAGGCATGACCCCGCAGTATATCATGTTATACATGTATAAAGGATATACTGTTATCTTCGGAAATGTTTGTTCTATAAGATTATCACATAAAACACAGTAAAACACATTAAATAAAGGCCATTATGAGACTCTGAAGAAATATGCATGAACTTAAAATTCACTTAAAAGTGTCGTCATGTAAAACTTTGTGGGACAACATATTACATGGAAGATATCAATAGAAGCAGAATTGTATTAGCTTTCCATTGATATATTTAGTTTTCTGATAAATGCAGTAGTACCTTGCAAAAATGAGCGTTAACTAAATAAATCGCCGCGCAGGCCGCTCTCTGTGATGACTGTGTTCACAAATAATCAAATATATATTGGATATATATCGCCTTTTATTCAGCCTTTATAACAATTTTTCTATGTTTTAACTTTTAACTAGTAAATTAAAGGATAATTTATAGTTTCACCCAACCAACGATTTCCTGATGTGCCTTAAGTATATAATAAGGCGCATCAGAAAATCGTTGGTTGGGCAAAACTATAAATTGACCAAATTAAATTTACTAAATACTCAGTAGATAAGGAATAACTTACTTGTCCAAGTGACTCAAGTTAGCTGGAAGCTTCTCTCCACCTGTTTCCTGGCCCTGCCTGCTCTCACGCTCAGTGCTCTGGCTGAGGGGCCGAGTGCTGGGGAGATCATCCTGAGCCTCCAAGTCACTTCTGACACAATCCCCACTTCTAACACTATCAGTATCCAGTGTATCCACACTCATACTCCTACTCCTAGGCGACGGAGATGGCGACAAAAACTTGTCCATTCTGGTTAAATTTGCTAATTTTCAGAAGCAAAAACAGACTTAATAAACGGCGTTTAGTAAATAAACGGCTATTTTTGCTTCTGTCTAATTTGTAATTTCAGTAATTTTAAATTTGTCTTATATTTTGCAGGTTGTGCTCATATAATTAGTGTTTAGTAAACGCTAATTATATGAGCACAATCTCAATCCGCCAGGGCTACGCCTACACTCCGTGTCTCGGGGCGGGGCTTTTGGTGATTTCTGGCGCCCAGGGCTACGCCTACAAACCGTGTCTCGGGGCGGGGCTTTTGGTGATTTCTGGCGCCCAGGGTACGCCTACACTCCGTGTCTCGGGGCGGGGCTTTTGGTGATTTCTGGCGCCCAGGGTTACGCCTACACTCCGTGTCTCGGGGCGGGGCTTTTGGTGATTTCTGGCGCCCAGGGCTACGCCTACACTCCGTGTCTCGAGGCGGGGCTTTTGGTGATTTCTGGCGCCCAGGGCTACGCCTACACTCCGTGTCTCAGGGCGGGGCTTTTGGTGATTTCTGGCGCCCAGGGCTACGCCTACACTCTCTGTCTTGGGGCGGGGCTTTTGGTGATTTCTGGCTTGCCACGTGTACTCTGGCCCACCCCGCCCATCCCCTTTCTGAGGTATAGTATAGTATATGTTTTGGCCCCGGGATCCCATTTCCGGGGCGGCTGTCTTTCACTCATCGTTTCTGCACCCCCATTTTCTGGAGGGGCGGAGGTGTGTGTCCTCTTTCAGCCTGGCCCCTCCTCACACCCCCTCTACGGGAGGGCGCTGTGCTGTCGGTATGCGGGGAATCAGCGGGGATTCCTGTGCGGGGATTCAGCCGTCCTGTCCTGCCCCCCCCCCCCCCCCATACGCCACTCTGCCCAGCACCCCCTTCGGGAGGGGGCGTGGGTCTGTGTTGGTGGAGGGTGATGCCCTGTTTTGCTGTCGTTTCCTGGCTCAACACGTGGGGACCGGTGTCGCGTGGGCAAGTGTCTGTTTACGAAAAGCAGTCCGTTTACTAACAAAGGCAAAGAAAATGCGGTTTGAGGGGAATACTTACTAGTATTGACTTGATCAACAAAGGCATGTCCAGGCGTCTTACGACAATAAACCCGTCTTTATTTATCAACAAAAGGGGGGGGGGGGCACGAAGTGGAACACTCGCCGACGTCGGCAAGAATTCCTATCGGCGACAGTTATAGGCATGGTTTTGAGCATATATGATATATGAGGCATTCAATTTCGTACAGAAATGTCCTATGAGCAGGAGATGGGGCCTTAATCATCCATGAACAAGAATGCATTCTTTCTTTGTCTTGCTCACAGGACATTTCTGTACGAAATTGAATGCCTCGTATATCATATATGCTCAAAACCATACCTATCCGGTCGGCCATAGCTGGTTGACGGTCGTTTTTCCTGAGGGCGGTGTGCCCGGCCTTACCGGCGGGGCCTTTGCTGACCTTAAGGATTGGTGGTCGCGGGCCTTGGAGTCTCGCCCCCGCCACCACTTCCGTTTGTCCTGGCCAGACGGGGCTCTGGTTTCCCGTCTGGGCCTCGGCAGATCGTCCCACCACTCCTCCTCGTCTCACGCTTCCCGGCCTGCTGCTTCACTTCGGTCGCCGTCGGTGCTGATGTTGGAGGGGGATATAGTGGTGTCTTCTGCCCCTCCCCCTCACTGCGGTTCGCAGGCCGTGGCCTTCCAGGGTAGGGACATCGCTGTTCCGGTTCAGCGGGCGTCCCCGGGGCCTTCCACATCCTCACCTCCCGTTCCTCTGGAGTGGTTGGGGTGGATGGACTCTGTGAACACCTTATATATATACTGATAAGAATGGAGGTCCATTTACCAACCGGGACCTGTTCTTCGCGCCGGTGGCGATTGACTGCCCGACTATCGCCAGGAGGGTGCACGGGAGGCCAGGTGGGTTTCTCTTGGTGACTAGTCCCAGCCCTGGCCTCGCTATCTGCTGTCTGTCGGGGGCTGGCGTCTGCGTGTGACGCGTTCGGTGCCTCCCTCCTCCCGACGGTCCGCCCGGCCGTCGTTGGAGCCGTCGCTGGCCGCTTGGCCCTACGGCGTGAGGCGGCTATACCAGCATCACATTCCATACATCACACATTCACATTCCAGCATCAAGTACTCCACAGTTTCATCCACTCCTGTCTCACACATCACACACGTCTTGCTAACACCATTCTTCCACCTGTATATACCACTATTTACCTTTTTAGCGATACTTGATCTTGATCTTGATATTACCGTAAGGTATAAAATCTTTCTCTGCACTTTCGAGTGGCCTAGGAACACCCACATGCTACCCATTAACACTACCTACGATTGCGAGTGCATCGGAAGACACAGGGGGGCGACATGAACCTCTAATCACAAGCGTCACTATAAAAATCCTGCCTGCGCCACCATGGGCGAGGGCCAACCATCACAACCCTCGAGGGAACCTCCAGGGCCTACCATCCCACCCCTGGAGGCAGGGGCGGATTGGCCATAGGGCAAACCGGGCTGTGTCCCGGTGGGCCGGAGGGTCTTGGGCGGTCTGTGTCCCGGTGGGCCGGAGGGGCTTGGGCCAGTCTGTGTCCCGGTGGGCCGGAGGGTCTTGGGCCGGTCTGTGTCCCGGTGGGCCGGAGGGTCTTGGGCCGGTCTGAGTCCCGGCGGGGCCGGCCCTCTGTAGCGCAGTATAGTGGTTGCGAGGTTATATAGCTTATGTATAGGTTATGTATAGCGAGGTTGTTAGAGACGTTTATGCCCGGAGACCATATGCCTCGTCTGGCTGAAGCCAGACGAGGCAGCCTGGCAAACCCACAACAACGAAAGTGTACCGTCGAATGAAAGCCATTAATAAATTATAAAACTGACGATATTGTGAATGGATCACAACATATATCCTTCACATGGATGGGTTTTTTGGTAATAATGGATAAGAACTGCGCAGTCGCTACCGCCGTGCCCCACCTCATGCCACCCTCACCCCACCTCATGCCACCCTCACCCCACCTCCGTGGCGACACGCCGCCGCCATGCCCCACCTCACCCCATGCCAGAGACACAACCTTCGTTCTGTACAATATTTCGGTGCTCTATATGAGAACTCCTCGGATTTGCCCTACTTTGATGGCGGAATCGTTCTATATGATCACATTCGTTCCTAAAAAAAAAAATTGGAATTTAATTTATTTAAAAAAATGAGAAAATAAAATTTATTTTTAAATTTTAATACTTTAGGTCGTTCGTTCTATAGGGGACACGTTTTATGTGGGACCCTAGTGTACTAGTCTACTACAACTATTAATGCTATTACTATAATTATTACCACCACTAATACGTACTACTACCGTAGATAACAGTATAGTCGCCAGCTGCAATAATGTCGCCAGCCGCCAAATATTACGAATTATAGCATCATTACTGATTTGTATGTGCCACTAAAGATGATACACAGTAGTTTATATCATGATTGTATAATCTACCCTGTTTCAGTGTTGATAATTTTATGCTTTGCATCTGCAAGTATAAGTATACGGTTTCAAATTTCACTACTCGGTTTTTTTTCGCGCGACGACGACGGCGGGAGGACACTCAGAACATAAACACTAATTGGCGACCTTATTGTTGCTCGCCACTCTGGTGATATTTTTGCAATTTGTTCATTTATAGCCATAATATGACAGATGAAGACACAAAATGACACACTCTCCAGATAGCCCCTTTTAACTTTCCTGAAATCACGTATGTAGAAATGTAAGTATTAATGCCACCAGACGTCTGAAAACAGAAAAAAACGTTGTCCTGGCGACTTTAGTGTTATCTACGGCACTATATATTCTACAACACTGCAGGATCCTCATACAACTCAATTTTATGGGCGACACAGCACGCCGTGTTGTACGAGTCATGTAAACCCATGTTATAATGTACTTATGGTGATCATGTAAACCCATGTTATAATGTACTTATGGTGATCATGTAAACCCATGTTATAATGTACTTATGGTGATCATGTAAACCCATGTTATAATGTACTTATGGTGATCATGTAAACCCATGTTATAATGTACTTATGGTGATCATGTAAACCCATGTTATAATGTACTTATGGTGATCATAGAAACCCATGTTATAATGTACTTATGGTGATCATGTAAACCCATGTTATAATGTACCTATGGTGATCATAGAAACCCATGTTATAATGTACCTATGGTGATCATAGAAACCCATGTTATAATGTACCTATGGTGATCATAGAAACCCATGTTATAATGTACCTATGGTGGACACCTCCGATTTTTTTTACTTTTTCCCCCATATTAACACATTGCAATACATACATTGCCTTTACAATAATCAATATCTAGTAAACATACACTCATCTTAGTCCCTTACTATAATTCTAATGGTGGGAGAAAGTTTGGAAAGAAATTTCTAAGGAAAAATATATAAGTAAACAGATTTTCTACCGGTAGTAAAATCTACCGATTTTCTCGGTAGGCAGTGGTCTTTCTGTTGCTCTGTTCCCAAATTCTTTGGCGTATCGTACAACATTTAGCTTGTATGCGATAATACGTATTAGTAAATCGTTTTGATGAATTCGCCATGGGTGATAATTTCCAGGACTGAAAAGAGCTTGTGATACGTGTGTGACAGCCAGGTGGTAAATGATACATCAACCCTACGGTATCAGACGATAGATGGCGCTGTTGGCGGCGCCAATTTGCCAAGCCTCCAGAGACAGAACGTAAACATTACAGCGTGAGGACAGATTAGTTGATTTGAATGTCTTAAGGTATTTGAAATACTTGTAACAGGTAAGTACAGGGAAGTCCCGAAGATACGAGCAGTTAGGTTCCACCTGGCATACTCGTAAAGCGAAATCTCGTATAACGAAACACATAACTAATGGTAAAATATAGGTTCGGTTCCAGGACCCCATCAATTAAAAAAAAAAAAAATAGACATGTTTTTCAAGATAAAATAAAATTTGGTAATATTTAGTAGGGGTGCGAGAACCCCTTGAGATATCCTATGATCCCTGGTGATATCCTATGGTGCTATCACAGGCGTGGGAGCTGACCTGACTTCTTCAGGAAGGCTCATATTATACAGCTGATAACGGGGTGTTGTGTTCTGCGGGCGGAAGCCGATGTCCGCCGCCAGCGGAGATCTCCTTGGTAATTATTTAGTAAGAAAGCGACGATCCTTTGAGGAATCCTATGATCACTGGTGATATCCTATGGTGCTATCACAGGCGTAGGAGCTGACTGTCTTCTTCAGGAAGGCACAAGTGAGGCGGATGACGGCGGTTTTTGAGAGAGGCGGCGGACGGGGCAGGCCGCCGCCTCCTCCGCCAAGGTAGGTTTGGGCAGGCTTAAACGTCTTATCACTCGTTATTATACAACTTAGTGATTATGGTGAGATGTTATATACACGTGTCATTATCTAAATCAATGTAGCACCGTGTGTCACCTTAAATAAGGGCTATTTAAAGATGTTATGATAAGGTGACTGCTGGCGGGGCAGTGAGTGACGGAGAAATTCTCGCCGCGGAGCCGCCCCATAACACAAATATTAACTATTTTAACCCACATACACACCTTCTATCACCAAAGCACTAGCAACACAGGCTTTTTACTTATATATCTTACTACCTGATACATTAAAACTCCTTAAAATGCAAGCATTCCAAATAAAACGAGAATTAGTTTTAGATGACGGGGACAGAAGGCAGAGAGAGGCAGTCTGGCATGCCATTCTTGCCCGGAAATATGTCTCGCTGTCTTGTTCGAGTTGAGAAGTTTTAAAAACTGTTTGTCATTGGCTGGTGACAGATGACGCCTTAGCCAGTCACAACCTTCCTACTCATTTACGACCTATCGAGGGAGCTTTGTAGCTTCTGTCGTTAGGGAAAGTAGTATCTAGGTAGTGCGAGCAGGTCGTTGCTGGCCATACTACCTCCGTTGCTGGCTTCTCGCCCAGGGTTGTGAATTTTTGTAGGCCACATTGTCGTACCGAGCCAGCAGAATTATCCTATTTTCAGATTGATTATCGTACAACCTTAGTTAAAATCATATAGTCAGTAAATGACTTTATAATTTTAGTAAATAACTTGTAATTTACTTTAGTAAGTAACTTGTAACTTACTTAAGTAAATAACTTTGTAATTTTCCTCACCCCAGTTTGAATGTCGTAACATTGGATTTTCGATCTCGTATATTGAAAATAGACCCTAATTTACACATCTCGTATCATCGGATTCTCGTATACCGAATGCTCGTATAACGGGACCTCCCTGTACTGAGTGCTGAGTACTGAGGAAATACTCAAGTTGTGTGTTGTGCAGCGCAGCACCGTGCAGTGCGGGTAAGGGCGGAATTGCCTTGCTTTCGGATCGCCAGATGGTCTTGTATGAATACGAATAGTGTTGTGTGGATGAAGTGGGTTGCTGAGACCCCCACCGTGTTGTACGTGGATCGTGTTGTACGAACCCGTGTTGTACGAGGATGGCAGTGTAATACTACTACTACTAGTAATAATAATCATGATGATAATGATAATACAATGAACAGTTACTAAAATCAATACAATGTATGAAATGCTAGAAAGAAAAGCCAAAGTCTTGACCGTACGCAAACGAACGAGAGGTAAAATGAGAGGTCAGCTCAGACAGCCTTAAGAGATGCAAAAAATAATTTACTTCATCACCTCACTATGAAGTATCCAGAGTGCCTAGAGAGTTAATTGTTATTGCGCAACGTAGATGAAAGATGAAGCTAAACGATTATTATTTTTGTTTCTGAATAGCTTCAGTAGTTATTTTACAACTTGTCGTTGAAAAGAGACGATTTAGAGCAAATATGCCCGGCTGGTGTGCACAGCGAGGTAAAGAGTCCCCCGCCGTGTCAGGGTTTAGGGTTAATACAGGGTAACTATATGACTAGGCTGTCCAGAGTAGCCATTGGTTGGGGAAAAATTCACAGTATAAGATGCGAATTTGACTTGTAGTATAGTTTAGTAAGTAGTCGTTTAAGGCAATATCCGGTTATCTGACCGGATAGCCGGATATTTCAAGTAAGGCCAGATACTGGATAGCCAGATATCGGATAGTAAAAAACAAGCCGAATAGCCACATAACCGGATAGCAACCGGATATCCGGTACATTCCTAATACTTTCTTCCCCATGGCATGATATACACTTACCTCTTGCTGACTCCACAGTGACAGGCATTTCTTCTCTTAATTCAGGCTGCTGCTGCTGCGCCGTGGTTTCAGGATCAGCTGTACACGGAAAGGAAATAATAACCAACATTATTATAGTAAAACCAAGAAGAAATATCAGTGTGATAGTAATTTGGCTGCATGAACTACTGATCCTACAACTCGGGAATTAGTGCATTGCTCTTGATGACGTTGAATGTCTGTGCTAATGAAGTAAAATGGCAATAACAAAAGCCTCACTGAAAAGTAACTTGAGGATTGCCCGCCATCTTTGCCTTTTGTTTAGAAACATGCGTGGGCACGCGCACACAAGACTTCTCATCTTACTTCTCTTTTTAAGTAGTCTACCCTAACACTCTGTCCCTACAACTTGTAAGGGGTTACATTCCAACCCATCCAGTGTATGAACTCTCTCTCTCTCTCTCTCTCTCGATATCAAGACAAATGCAACCAAGAAGAATAAGGATAATACATGAGGGCATTTTCTAATACAATATAATGTACCTGCAAGACAGATCTCCATATCACACGAGATGACAGCAGGCTCACTTGCCATGTCATCCATAACCTCAAAATAAGGCCACTGCCCTTCACTCCCTCGTCCATACAGCTTGGCGTTGTTCTTGATGATCTTGTACCTGAGAAAAGTACAGTACAGTCAAACCTCGATATAACGGACCTCGATGTAACGGACTTCGGATGTAACGGACTCCATTTGCGTGATAAGTATTTAATTTTTTTTTTTTTTTTTTTATATCAGACCGCTTATCGCCGCTCGAATTGTGAACTCAACATAATTGTATTATTTTCTCATTTTACTTTGGAATGCTTGGGTTTTAAGGAGTTTTGATGTATCACATACGTATTAAGTAAGATATATAAGGAAGTGTTGCTAGTGATTTAGTGGTAGAAGGTGTTTATTGTTTAAAATAGTGACTATTAGTGTTATGGCGTGGCTGCTGCTACGTCTCCCTGTCACCTCAACACCCTAAATCACCCTTATCTAAGGTGACACGCAGTGCTATACTGACCTAAATAGTGACACGTGTATAGAACTGCACTTCACAACCATATAATATATATAATAATGAGCATTAGTCATGATAATAAGCAATACCTTTGGAAGCCACGGCTGAATCTGGCTCGTAGTTTGTTTACCTTTCACTAGAGCTTGAGCTTGACTAGCCAGACGGTGAGAGAAAGCATCAATATTTTAGGGATAACCCATCACTTTACGGGAGACTTTTTCTGCCTTTTTATCTATTTTGGGGTGATTATAATGTCTCATGATGCTGCTGCTGCTGCCGTGGCCGCGCTGCCAGGCGTGGATGAGCGCCTTGAAAGTATTTTCATATCTTTACTCATATGTATGAATAATAGCAATTCAAATGTGATTATATGTCTACATTCAACTAGAATAATGAAATTTCATAGCATACCAAGCAGTAATGAGCGAGCCTGGATACTTACTACCTCTCCTAATACCAGTCCCGAACAGTCGTGGGCGAGTGTGCCAAATCCCTGATGTAGTGCCAGTCACTGTTTACCTCCCAACATAGCTACACGGTCTGGTTGTGTTTGAGATTATTTCTCATTTATTTCACGTGTAGGAGCGCACCAAATTCAGAGTGTAGTGACCACTACCATAATAATATACAACATCCATTGTGGATACAATAACCAAATAGTACCTATGGGATACAGTTTTGCAACCAATAGTGTAAAGACTGTACTATTAGTCATGCAATAACACACCTGTGCTTCAAACCACGCATCTTCGTGTGACACACGTCTCCACTGACGGTGTAACCCCCACTGTCCATTATTGCTGCAATCTCATGCCACACCTCATACTTTTTCTTTTTGGAACTTTTGGAAAAGTCATCTTTCTTCTCCTTGTAGCTTCTAATCAAAAGAAGCACTGCTTCGTGTGGCCACACTCCTGTAAGGCAAACAAAACCATCAAATGCATGAGCTATTAAAGGAGCAACTTAATATCCTAAGATATTGGACAAAACTTTGTCCACAGGGAAATATGTTCCCTACATGTAAATGATGAAAAAGATAAACAACCACGGTACAGTAAACCCTTCATGCTCTCGGGTTTTAGGCTCGCAGATTTGATTTACTGCGGTTTTTCAACCCTTGGGATAAATAATAATAAATAATGAAATATAATTAAAAAATACAAAAAATAAGGAGTTTGAATGGCGCGCGCAAACATGTTTGTGCATACAGACGCGAGGCACTCTGCCAGTTCCCGCCAGTAGTCCAAACACTAGCTTGTGTTTACTCGTTCTATGTACCTAAATCGTTAAACAACAAATGGAAGCTGCTGTCAAACCATACACAGAACTAAAGAACCAGCTTAGGCAGCAACAAGCACAGAGCAAGATAACCATGCTCTTAAATAAACGGACACGCACAGCTGATCAACCAAAGCCGCCTCACCCAGCCTCATCTACACTGGGCTCCCACATAGAACGAGAAATTAGTCAATAAACGAGGTCGTTCTATGTGAATTCGCTCTATGTGATACACATGTGATACACTACAGTACTCTCCCGAGTTTGGCGCTTTCTTTCTTCACAAGCATAGCGCTAACCTAGAGGATCGCAAAACTCGGGTATTAAAAACACTAATGCTCATTTAGTCCGGTGCGAGGTGTAACGTATTTTACTGCTTATAAGACTCACTTTCTTCCCCCCAAAATACCCTGAAAATGCCCCGAGCCCCTGTCCACCCAGCAGTGAATGGGTACTGGGTGTTAGCCGGGGGTTTGTGACCCGCCTCCCGGGGTAGTCGGCCAAAACTAGAAGACAGGAGAGGAGGAAGAGGAGGAGAGGATCTACGAGCTTGAGCTTGAGTTGGGAGTCACCCAGCGGATGCTGTCGGTGAAGCCTTTGGTCCGGCGTTCTCCCACACACGTAGTATTCTGTTGGGAGAGAAGCAAAACTAGGGGTTTCATTTTCCCCTCATTCCTCTCTCTGCATCACATTCATACGGGGTCCCCCCTCACTGAGGGGCCCCCCGCCTCTCATTCTCTCTCATGCGTACTCTCCAAGAATTCTAAAAGAATTCTTTTACACTCTCAATCACACGACTGTCACTCCTCCACTCAGCACACAACCCCAGCAGGTACTCCATCTGCCTATCCACACTCCTGTCTCTCATCTCTCGCCATTCTTCCACTCCGACTTCTCCTACCACTACCTCCAACATCTTTGTTCTAGCATACTCATACCGTTCACATTCCAGCATCAAGTACTCCACGGTTTCATGCAGTCCTGTTTCACACATCACACACGTCTTGCTGCCACCATTCTTCCATCTGTACATATGACTATTTACCTCTTTAGCGATACTTCATCTTGATATTAACGTAAGGTATAAAATCTTTCTCTGCACCGTCGAGTGGCCTAACAACACCCACATGCTGCCCATTAACACTACCTACGATTGCGAGTGCATCGGAGGCCACAGGGGGGCGACATGAACCTCTAATATTATAATTTGTAGACAGCTGGGACCTCTTTTTCGGGCATAACCACCTCTACCGCAGGGATGGGGTGCACTTTTCGAGGAAAGGAGTTCAGATCTTGTGTGAATCCCTTGAAAGGGAGGTAGGTGCACTGCAGGTTTTTTTAAGACAGAGAACCGGGGTTTAGACACTGGGGTCGGGGTAAAGGAAACTTGCGACACTAGGAGGAGTATTGGAAGGCAGGGAACTAAAGTGATTCGTAAGAAGAGAGAGAGGAGGGGTTTAGTTAAAGATAAAGGGAAAATTGACAAAAAGAAGAGGAGTTGCTTGAAGGTTTACTATACAAACTGTAGGAGTATTTAAAAAAAGATAGATTTCTTGAGAGGAATAAATAGTGTAGAGGATTTTGATATAATAGCATTAACAGAAACATGGTTGGATATGTCAGGAAAGGTATTTGATCCGTAAGTCGAGATAGCTGGGTATAAGTTATTTCACAAGGACAGAGTAGGCAGACGAGGTGGAGGAGTTGTGCTTTATGCAAGAGATGCATTGCAGTGTTGTGTTAATAATGTTATAAAAGCAGATGACAGCATAGAGTCTATATGGGTAGAGGTTACGGAGGGAACTGAGAAAATGGTTTTGGGTGTAGTGTACAGGGAGGTCCCGAAGATACAAGCAGTTAGGTTCCACCTGGCATACTCGTAAAGCAAAATCTTGTATAACGAAACACATAACTAATGGTAATATATAGGTTTGGTTCCAGGACCCCATCAATTAAAAAAAAGATAAAAAAAAGACATGTTTTTCAAGCTAAAATAAACTATAGCAAACACAACAAACACACAGCGTCTATATTACCCACACTGTACTACCTATTCTGTAGAAAAAGCATTCTGAAAGAGAAAATAGCACACAAAATAACATAACTGCACATTAATTAAACATAAAACATGCATAACAAGCAAAAAAGACGTTGTAATGTAGGGGACGCTGCGTGATACAAGAGAAGGTAGTGTAGCGGTTCCAAGGTTGGGGTCGCACACCTGCTAATTACCCCTAAAGGTCAGGCCGCGCCATATGCTTAATTACCCTTCAGGTCATGCCTTGCTAGGGGTGACCTGACTGCTGTCTCAAGGTTGGGGCCGCACACCTGCTAATTACCCCTAAATGTCAGGCCACACCATATGCTTAATTACCCTTCAGGTCACGGCTTGCTAGGGGTGACCTCACTGGGGTCAACCAAATCCCCCTTTGTACAGCCAGGGAGTGGTAGGGCGCGCATTTTGAACTTTATAATTTTACTCACCCCAGTTTAAATGTCGTATCATTGGATTTTCGATCTCGTATATTGCAAATAGACCCTAATTTACACCTCTCGTATCATCGGATTCTCGTATACCGAATGCTCGTATAACGGGACCTCCCTGTATAAGCCTCCAAACTTATGTAGAGGATTCAGCTCCTATATGGGAAGAAATAAACAAGGCCTGCAGATATAATCGACTATGCGTGGTGGGAGATTTTAATCTTAGGAATATAGACTGGGATTTAATCATAGGTGACAGCGACGCAGATGAATTGTTAAATATAATCCAGGATAACTTCCTAAGTCAAGCAATCAAGGAGCCTACTAGAGGAGATAATATTCTAGATCTATTGCTGACAAATAGAGACATTTAGTTACAAATGTGGAGGTCGGTGGGAATTTAGATAATAGCGACCATTATGAGATCAGATTTAGCTTAAAATGGGAAGTTGGAAAATTAAGTGGCAATAAGCATCGAATACCTAATTTCAGAAAGGCCAATTATGCAGGATTAAGAAGACACCTGGAGGTTATTAATAAGAGGTGTGGGATGGAGGGGAAGAAAGTTTCCCAGGATAACGACAGGGGATGACAGCTGGAAAGGCCAATTATGAAGGATTAGGAAGGCACCTGGAGGTAATTGGTGTGGTTAGATATGGAAGTGAGGTCATGGCTGAGGAGGTAATTAGAGCGGTTAGACAGGGAAGTGAGGTCAGGGCTGAGGAGGTAATTAGAGAGGTTAGAAATGGAAGTGAGGATGGGGCTGAGGATGATTATACCTCATTTGTAAGGAATATAACTGACGGACAGAAAAGAAATATTCCTTATAGGGAAATAAGGTCCAGAAAGAGTGATCCAAAATGGATGACCTCCAATTTAAAACACAACATTGGAGTAAAAAGAAACATTTATTTAAGGTTCAAGGCAGGATTGGTAAACAAAGAACAGTATAACGTGATGGCAAGGACAGTGAAGAAATTAACTCGAGTTGCTAAAAACACATGAGATTAATGTAGCAGGACAGGTGAAAAGGGACCCAAAGGGGTTCTATCAGGTATATAAAACAAAGACAAGGGAATTAGTTGGGCCGTTAAGGTCAGGACAGGGTGAGGTCTTAAATACGGATGAGGATATGTGTAAGAGTCTAAATAATTATTTCTTAAGTGTTTTTACGGAGGAGGATACACAGACAATACCTGATAGTGAACAGATGTTCAAAGGAAGCGATGAGGAGAAACTCAAAGATATTGTGATAACTAGGGAAATGGTGGAAGAGGGTATAGATAAAATGAAATTTTTTAAATCGCCAGGACCAGATGAAGTGTATCCCAGGGTATTAAAGGAATGCAAGGAGGTTGTTAGTGAGTCGTTAGTGCACATTTTTAGGAAATCGGTTGAGATAGGCAATGTGCCATTATTGTGGAGGAAAGGAAATGTTGTTCCCATATTTAAGAAGGGAGACAGAGGACTAAAGTCAAATTATCGACCCGTAAGTCTAACATCAGTGGGGGGTAAATTATTGGAATCTATTATTGCAAAAAACATTAGAGAGCACTTAGATAAACATAGTTTGATCAATGATTCACAACATGGGTTCACCAAGGGTAGGTCATGTCTCACCAATTTATTGAGTTTTTATAGGAAAGTTTATGAGACGGCAGATAATGATAAGGATTATGATATAATATATCTGGACTTTAGTAAGGCATTTGACAAAGTACCACACGAGCGACTCTTAAATAAGGTTAGGGCTCATGGAATAGATGGGAAGGTTCTTCATTGGATCAGAGCTTGGCTAAGTAATAGGCAACAAAGGGTTACAATTAATGGTTCCAAATCTGAATGGGAACTGGTGACAAGTGGAGTTCCACAAGGGTCTGTTTTGGGTCCATCACTATTTTTGATTTACATCAACGACTTGGATAGTGGGATTAGCAGTGATATCAGCAAGTTTGCTGATGATACTAAGTTAGGTAGGATTATTGGATCACAGTCTGATGTAAACATACTGCAGGGAGACGTAGATAAACTTAACGAGTGGGCATTCAGATGGCAGATGGAATTTAATATTGATAAATGCAGCGTTATGAATGTTGGTAGAAAAAACCCTGGTAATAGATACACCATAAGCAATGTATCGCTGAAAAGATCAGAAGGTGAAAAAGATCTTAGAGTGAGGGTGAGCCCAGACCTCCGACCTAGGAAACAATGTATTGAGGCTAGAAATAGAGCTAATAGATTATTAGGATTCATTACCAGAAGTGTTAAAAGTAAATGTGCGGAAGTTATTCTAAAGCTTTATCTGGCTCTAGTCAGGCCTCACCTAGACTATGCAGTTCAGTTTTGGTCTCCATATTACAGGATGGATATAGCCTTGTTAGAAACAGTGCAGAGAAGGATGACCAAAATGATACAAGGGATGCGTAAATTTAGTTATGAGAGGAGATTGAAGTTATTAAAATTACACTCACTCGAGAGACGCAGAGTAAGGGGCGATCTGATAGAAGTTTTTAAGTGGATAAAGGGATTTAATAAAGGAGAGGTAGGAAAAGTTCTTACGGCATTTAACCAGGGTAGAACAAGTAACGGATTCAAGCTGGAAAAGCGTAGATTTAGAAAGGAAATAGGGAAAAACTGGTTCACAAATAGGGTGGTGAATGAATGGAATTGTCTCAGTAGACAGGTAGTTAGTGCGGAGTCATTAGGGAGCTTTAAAGAGGAGCTGGATAGGTTCATGGATGGGGATGAAAGGTGGATGTAGGTAGTGTTGGGTGACAGGAACTACCACGTGTAGGCCTTGCGGCCTCTTGTAGCTTCCTTATTTTCTTATGTTCTTATGTAATCACAAGCGTTACTATAAAAATCCTGCCTGCGCCACCACGGGCGAGGGCCAACCATCACAGCCCTCAAGTGAACCTCCAGGGTCTACCCTCCCACCCCTGGAGGTCACTGCCTAACGGCGCTGTATAGGCACCCACAAACACGACACACAACCACACTATCAGAAAAAAAAAAAAAAAAAAAAAAAAAAAAGATAATGCGCGCAAGTTGGGATGGTAAGAATTTAGGACTCAGAGTGAAACTCGCATAGCGTGAAACTCGGGAGGGTACTGTATGAGGAAAGGTTGAAGGAAATAAATGTACCAACACTCGAGTAGAGAAGAGAAAGAGGAGACTTAATAACAATTTTTAGGCTGATAACTAAGATGGACGAAACAGACAATGAGAGACTACTGACTCGGAAACAAAGAGAAGGTCGCTACACAAGAGGACATACAAAACAACTAGGAAAAGGGAGATGTCTGAACAACATAAACAAATACCAACTTCCCTCATAGAAATGTAGAAGTTTGGAATGGACTAAACGAGGAGGGATATCGGCACATAATGTGCACCAATTGAAAGAAAGACTGGATAAATGTAGATACGAGACGGGACCACACCATGTAGCCTCAGGCCCTGTAAAACACAACAGGTAAATACAACTTGGTTATTACATAACCTATGGAAAATTGATATTGGCGTCCGTCGCTCCTCCCCATCCGTACCTGTACATTTATACTCATTCACACCCATACATACCAAACATATACACACAACCCTCGTTTTCCCCGTACCTCCATTTCCCGGATATCGGATTTGCCGGACAAAATCCGAGGTCCGGGGATATGTCAGAGTCCCGGACAAATGCCTGGTCCAGTCCATAATCGACAGTTGTTTGCGGCGGTCCTAGCGTCTCCTGTCACCCCTGGTCAGTGTCCCGCGCCTCCCGCAGGTGGAAGCATGCTCAGCGGTCGTATTGTTTACATTTGATCACAATGACACTCAACAGTTTCCCTGCACCGGCCTCGTCAGTCTCCTGAACCCCACTGCCCCTGGTGCAGGAAGACTCTCTGAGACTATTGAACACTTTCTGCTGCAGTGTCCGCGCTTCCACCTCCCACCATGTAGTGCTATGCTCTAACTCCTACACCTGAACGTCACCGCCTTTGACCTGCTCACCCTGCTGGCTGGCTGGCTCCTCCCGCCAGGTGGCAGCATGCATTCTCTAAGCAGAGAGGAGTGGGACAGGAGACTAGAGCAGAAAGACGGGGCCTTGTGTACGGTGTTAGGGCTGTATGGGGACAGAAAGGAAACTGAAGGTATTGTAAACCCCACCAAAGTGTTCCTAACGCAGTGCTGGGAGATAAGAACACAAAAGAGACAATGAATTAGGATGATAATATAATCAAAGGATTGAAAACTGATCAAAATGTCTTTCCCAGGTGAAATAACAGGGGAAGAGTTAACAAGTTTTGTTAACGAAGGAGACGAAGTAGAAGAGGACCTATGAAGCGATACTAAGCGACAAAGGTCACAAGAAGAAGAAGAAGCTCAGCGGTCGTATTGTTTACATTACACACTCACGGTTCACCTGCACCGCCTCCGTCAGTCCCCTGACCCCCACTGCCCCTGGTGCAGGAACATTTCTGAGACTATTGAACACTTTCTAGTGGAGTGTCCGCGCTTCCACTCCCACCGTGTAGTGCTACAGTCTCAACTCCTTACCCTGAACGTTGCTACCTGTGACCTGCCCACCCTGCTGGCGGCGGCTGGCGTCCACCCCTCCCGGCAACACGCTGTCATCCGCCTCACCTCACCTGTGCCTTCCTGAGGAAGACAGGTCAACTATAGCACCTGTGATAGCATCATGGGACATCACCAGGGCTCATAGTGTTCCCCAAGGGATCCTCGCAGCCCTCAAAACAACAACAAAGTGACGTAAAAGTCCGCGGCGGGGTAGTTGATATTGGCGGTTGCCGGACAGTAAATACTTGAGTAGGATAAACGTCCGGGGCTGGGTAATGGCCTCGGACTATTGCGATTCCCGGACGTTTGCGGTTCCCGGACCAGTGCTCCCCCCTAATAGTCCGGGAAAACGAGGTTTGTGTGTATAAACGATAAGTTATGCATAGAAATGATGAATTAGGCATATTGTTGATTCTGCTGCCAATTTGGCCTTAACAGAAGTAAACATAACCCCCTTCCCTCTACCACTCTCCGCGGCCAAACGCCTCATCTCCCGGGTCTGCCACTCCACCTGGAACATCACGCTCGGCGATGCCCTCCGCATCACCTCCATGGGCCAATACCGCAGTGACTCTTCCCCCCAGCCGTGGATAAGGAAGAAGTCCCACGTCCTGGATGTCACCCTCACCTGCCTCCGCCTGGGCCACACGACACTCACAGTCCACCTGCACCGCTTCCGTCTGTCTCCTGACCCCCACTGTCCCTGGTGAGGGAATGTCCCGAAGACTATTGAACACTTTCTGCTGCAGTGTACGCGCTTCCACTCCCACCATGTATTGCTACACTCTCAACTCCTCGCCCTGAACGTCACCACCTTTGACCTGCCCACCCAGCTGGCATCCACCCACAGAGTTATACAGTGTATAACTCTGTGCGTCCACCCCTCACGGCAACACGCTGTCATCCGCCTCACCTGTGCCTTCCTGAGGAAGACAGGGCAACTACTGCGCCTGTGATAGCATCATAGGACACCACCAGGGCTCATAGTGTTCCCCAAGAGATCCTCGCAGCCCTAAAACAACAACAACAGCAATAGGCATATCGTTGCTTACCTTAAATCTAATAGGGATTATGTACAGAGGGCGAGGGGTTCCGTGCCATAAGCTTGGCTTGAATCTTGCTTGCGTGCCTCGCCAGAACGCCCTGACTGGTCGGGGCTCGCCCGCTCATAGGTGATAACTTGTAAACAAAACCACAACGACGAAAGTGAAATGAAAGGCATCAATAAATCACGATAAGTGACGATATTGTCAATGGATCACAACATATATTTGTTGTATCGACCTTTGTGTATAGATGCGCAAAACTGGAAATGGGGAATATTTAGAAGTACTGCGAAGCCTTACATTGGCGAACCAAGACTCCGCGAAACTTGGTGCACTACTGGATTAAAATGAAAAATGACAATAACCTAACAGGTAAATATTGGTCTATAAGATACACCAACATAGGTAATCCTCACAGCTACAGTTTTCTGCCCCAAGGCATGCTATACACTTACCTCTTGCTGTCCCCACAGTACCAGGCATTTCTACTCTTAATTCAGGCTGCTGCTGCTGCTGCTGCTGCTGCTGCTGCTGCTGCTGCGCCGTGGTTTCAGGATCAGCTGTACAAGGAAAGGAAATAATAACCAACATTATTATAGTAAAACCAAGAAGAAATATCAGTGTGATAGTAATTTGGCTGCATGAACTACTGATCCTACAACTCCGGAATTACTGCATTGCTCTTGATGACGTTGAATGTCTGTGCTAATGAAGTAAAATGGCAATAACAAAAGCCTCACTGAAAAGTAACTTGAGGATTGCTCGCCATCTTTGCCTTTTGTTTAGAAACATGCGTGGGCACGCGCACACAAGACTTCTCATCTTACTTCTCTTTTTAAGTAGTCTACCCTAACACTCTGTCCCTACAACTTGTAAGGGGTTACATTCCAACCCATCCAGTGTATGAACTCTCTCTCTCTCTCTCCTCTCTCTCTCTCTCTCTCTCTTCTCTCTCTCTCTCTCTCTCTCTCTCTCGATATCAAGACAAATGCAACCAAGAAGAATAAGGATAATACATGAGGGCATTTTCTAATACAATATAATGTACCTGCAAGACAGATCTCCATATCACACGAGATGACAGCAGGCTCACTTGCCATGTCATCCATAACCTCAAAATAAGGCCACTGCCCTTCACTCCCTCGTCCATACAGCTTGGCGTTGTTCTTGATGATCTTGTACCTGAGAAAAGTACAGTATTGACATTTTCACTACTACCTAAGGGAGGTAAGGCTTGTGAGATAATTGCAATATTTATACTTATACTTGCTTCTGTTTCATGACTACATGCCTGACCAAAGACTACTGTACTCAGTTTGGGCTATTTCCAGTGGAGGCCAATGCCGCGATTCCTGACATTTTCGAACATAACTCCCATTTCCCTTCCTATGGTTTATCAGTATAAATGATATACTGTTATCTTCGTAAATGTTTGTTCTATAATATTATTAAATAAAAAACTGTAAAACACACTAAAGAAAGGCCATTATGAGACTGAGGAAATATGCATGAACTTTATATTCACTTAAACTCTTCGCCATTTAATATTTTGCGAGAAAACATTTTACATGAAACATATCAATAGAAGTGGAATTTTATTAGCTTACCATTGATATATTTAGTTTTCTGATAAATGAATTAGCACCATGCATAGATTAGCATATGCATAGTTTATGCATATTTCTTGAGTCTCACAATGGCCTTTCTTTAGTGTGTTTTACTGTTTTTTATTTGATAATATTATAGAACAAACATTTACGAAGATAACAGTATATCATTTATACTGATAAACCATAGGAAGGGAAATGGGAGTGATGTTCAGAACACTTTTTTACCTAGCCGATCGGCCTGCACTGGTCATGGGTGGGTTGGCGCGGAGGGCGAGTAACAAGTGCAGTATACAGTAGTCTTTGGCCTGACACCACTACCATAATAATATACAACATCCATTGTGAATACAATAACTACGTATATAGTAAGGGATACAGTTTTGCAACCAATGGTGTAAAGACTGTACTATTAGTCATACAATAACACACCTTTGTTTCAAACCTCGCATCTTTGCATCACACACGTCCCCATTGACAGTGTAACCCGCATTGCTCACTATTGCTGCAATCTCATTCCACACCTTATGCTTTTTCTTGGAGCCGTTGGAAAAGTCATCTTTCTTTCCCCTGTAGACTCTAATCAAAAGAAGCACTGCTTCGTGTGGCCACACTCCTGTAAGGCAAACAAAACCATCAAATGCATGAGCTATTAAGGGAGCAGCTTAATATCCTAAGATCTCTGACTAAACTTTGTATACATGTACACGTGTATAGCCTATATGTTTCCTACATGTACATGGTGAAAAACCCCCCACTTATGGTATAATATATATATATATACACACAAACCTCGTTTTCCCGGACTAATAGGGGGGAGCACTGGTCCGGGAACCGCAAAAGTACGGGAATCGCAAAAATTCAGGAATTATCCTCTATAAAAAATCAATTAAAAAAAAAAAAAAAAAAAAAAAAAAAAAAAAAAAAAAATCCGATGCCATTACCCACCCCCGGACGTTTATCCTACTCTAGTAATTACTGTCCGTCATCCGCCAATATCAACTACCCCGCCTCAGACTTTTACGTCCGCTGAGCATGCTGCCACCTGGCGGGAGGCAGCAGAAAGTGTTCAATAGTCTCAAGAGACGTTCCTGCACCAGGGGCAGTGGGGGTTAGGGGAGTAACGGAGGCGGTGCAGGTGAACCGTGAGTGTCGTGTGCCCAAATGTAACAATACGACCCCCTGGGGCATGCTGCCACATGGCGGGAGGCAGCAGAAAGTATTCAATAGTCTCAAGAGACGTTCCTGCACCAGGGGCAGTGGGGGTCATGGGACTAACAGAGGCTGTGCAGGTGCACCGTGAGTGTCGTGTGCCCAAATGTAAACAATACGACCGCTGGGCATGCTGCCACCTGGCAGGAGGCAGCATTAAGTGTTCAATAGTCTCAAGAGACGTTCCTGCACCAGGGGCAGTGGGGGTCAGGGCAGACATAAACAAAAAGATAAGTATTGTTAAGCGTACTTAGCAGACAAAAATTTGCTGATCTTACACTTAAATATTTAAGAAATGCTTAAGTAATTTAACCAAAAATGCTTATCAGATTTAGTATGTTTAAAACAGGCACCAAAGTTAATTGTCCTTCAGGGGCATGCTCAAGTTTTTTCTCCAGCACTCAATCTTCACTAGGCCAAGATGGACGCACAAAAACAAGGAATAATCCCTCCCGAGGTCAAAAATGTACAGCCTAGAAAGACGTTATGGATATGTATGATGATGCTGACCTTATTAAAAGGTACAGGCTGGATCGCGAAGGAATAATATGCAGTTTTGGGAAAATATGCAGTTTAGGGAAAATATGAAAGTTTGGGGGAAATATGCAGTTGCGGGAAAATATGCATTTTCCGGGAAAATAGGGCAGTTCCGGGAAAATATGCAGTTTCGGGAAAAATTTATGCAGTTCCGGGAAAATATGCAGTTTCGGGAAAATATGCAGTTCCGGGAAAATATGCAGTTCCGGGAAAATATGCAGTTTCGGGAAAATATGCAGTTTCGGGAAAAAGTGTAGTTTATGACTTGCAAGATTTTTAAGAGAAGTTTGAGTTTTTTAGCTTAATATGTGATGCTTTCCCTAAAGCCCCGTCCACACTACCACTCACCACCGTCGACGCTTGCCGTCGAACAGTGTTCGTCACTCAAAAGTGGCAGTGTGGACACGATGCTGACGAGCAAAATTTAACCGTCGGCGCTGCCCGCCAACATTCAGCAGGTTTAATATTTGGGGGGGCATGACCGTCATCACGGGTCAGCGCCAAACACATGTTTCAAGTTATCGGCAGTTTTCACTATCTATATATTTTTGCATTTTCTATGTACCGTATACCATCAGAACCAAGAAAGTCACTGATTACGAGTAAAGTGATCAAAAATTAAATGGGAGAAATGGTCGGGAAATTTCAGCGAGTTGAAGACAAAAAAAGTGAGAAAAATGTTTATACACTATTTCTTTTGCTATATTTTAGAATACATAAAAGGTTTTCGTATATTTTTCTTGCTTATGATATGCAGAAATGTGTCATAAAGATGATGTTGGGTCAGTTTTTCTAAACCTCCTGTGGTTATTTCATAATTTCGAGTGAGAGTACACGATATGCAGAAAACAGACTCTCCTTGAAATCAGGAAGCGCGCTGACCCCCGAACAAAACCATTCGTGTGGAAAAACCCTGGCAACGGCGCTTCCCCTCGGGCAAGCACCGACGGCAAAGCACCGACGGTGGTGAGTGGTAGTGTGGACGGGGCTTAATGGAATTAGTTTTTTTTACGTACAAGCCTAAAAAAAATGAGTGTTTGCAATTCGAAGAAGTGATGACAATTTCTACTAATAAACTTTTTAGACGTTTTAACGGGAAAAAACACTCCATTTGCAAAAAAAAATCAAAAATTAACCTAATCAAACCATCACTAACCCGATATAACTTTCTAACTAACCTAACCTAACTCGGTAATAATGGAGGAGAGTTTCACGTTCGTTTTCAGAGACCCCCAACTATTTTTTCTTGGCCTACAAAGGTGCTTGTTCTAATGGTGCTAGTTTCATTTTGCGCAAAACCAAAAAAAAAAAAAAAAAAAAAAAAAAAAAAAAAAAAAAAAAAAAATGAAAACCTAACCTAACTTTTTTTTTAATAAAACCAACCCAACCCTAACCAAACCCCAACCCTTTACGGGTTTTAAAGAAAACCTAACAAACCCTAAACCACAAAATTATTTTTTTTTTTTTTTTTTTTTTTGGGGTTTGCGCAAAATAAAACTGCCCCATTAGAACAACCCCCCCCATTGTGGCCCAAGAGAAAATAGTTGTGTCTCTGAAACGACGTGAAACTCTCCTCCATTATCCCCCCAAAACTCTCTAATAACCAAACCCAAAACCCTAATCTAAATTTTGCCTTTTTAATTCCGACAGGGGTTTAAAAACAGGTTAAAATATTCCATGGTGAAAACAAAACGTTTAGATTTAAAACCCCCCAATATATATTTTTTAAACGCACATATACCGTCACAAGTCATTTACTACCTTGGTACATTTTCGTATTGGACCCCACTGTTTTCTGGGTAAGTTTTTGACCTGAAATTTTTTTGAGTTTTTGATTTAATCGGGTAAAATTCTAGAGTCCTACCCCCCTTTATTAGGTTTTTTTTTCTTCCGACTTAAAAGACCCCCTTCAATACCCCTAAAAGAAATTATGAATGGGAGGATCCCCCCAACCACCTAAACAACCCCCCCTTTGGAAAAAAAAAAAAAAAGGTTAATGCTAAACCTAACCCCCTTTTAGCGAGCACCCCCCCTAAAAAAAAAACATACCAACCTCAATAAAACTTAACCCTAACCCTGGAAAAATTTTCAAGTCCTTTGCCTTTAGCCGCAGGAGATTATTGCAAGGGGGAGGGGTTTTAGTGAGGTTAGGTTAGTACATTTTTGGTCATTTTATACTTCCAAACCAGGGAATTTAGTTGAGGTTAGAAGTGCTCTTTCCCCGTATTTTTTTTGTATTTAAAAGGGTAGCACATTAAAAAAAGTCGGATGTATAAATTACAACTCGTCCATGTATTGTATTAAGCAGCAGTTTTTTCCATTGTAAAGATTTAAGAGAGATTTTTACAAGAATAATAGGTAATTTCCCCTCATATCAAATTATTTTAGTATTTTTCAGCCCTTTTATCATCCCATAAGAGTTTTTA